>PVHX01002655.1:0-162022 GCA_004024805.1 Geosciurus inauris | reverse complement strand
TTTTTTTATTTTTAATTATTTTATTTAAATGCATTTCAAGTCATAGTACATATACAGAGCTCAGTTTTTCCAATTCTCTGGTTTCAAATCAGATAGAGTCACATTATTTGTGTCTTCATACCTGCACCAGGGGAAATAATGACCCTCTCAATCAACCATCATTACTTATACGCATTACCCTTTCTTTCCTCCCACCTCCCCCCTGCCGCATCCAGAGCTCCTGCATTTCTGCTATGTTTCCCATTCCCATCCCCCTTATGTATCCTCATCCACTAATCAGAGAGAACATTAGGCATTTGGTTTTTTGGGATTGGCTTACTTCACTAAGCATAATGTTCTCCAATTCCATCCATTTGCCTGTAAATGCCATAATTTTGTTCTCTTTTATTGCTGAATAAAAGAGATATATGTATATATGTACCACAGTTTCTTTATCCATTCATCTATTTTATATTTTATTTAGAGACAGAGTCTTACCAAGTTGCATAGGGCCTCCCTAAGTTGCTGAGGCTGGCTTTGAACTCACAATCTTCCTGTCTTCTCAAATCTTCCCAGTAAATCCATCCAGTTTCTCAAGCTACATATCTTGGCATTATCCTTGACTTTTTCTGTAATCTGCATCCCAAACTTTAATGGGTTCCATTATCCCTGCCTTCTATATAGATGGGGAATCAGCCCTCCTCTCATCAGTACCACTGCTATAACCTTAAACCATTTAATGGGTATCAATTCAATCATTTCCCAAACAGTTTTATGCCTCTCTGCCCTGGCCTCTTTCAGTCAATTTTCAACAAAGGAGTTGGAGTGATTCTATTAAAAGGAAGTTTAATCCATTTCATTCACAAGATAAAAACCCATTCGTTGCTTCTCATTTTATTCAGAGTAAATGCCTAACTGCTTCCAATGGCCAATAATTCCCTACATGACCTCTCATTAGCTCTGTAATCTCATTTTCTACCACTTGCTCGCTCTGTTGCAATTCCTTCAACACATACAAGCAAAATATTGCCTTAGAAACTTTCTACTTGCTATACTTTCTTCCTAGATTCCTCTTCCCCAATATCTGCATGGTCCCTTTCTCACATCTTTCAGATCTTTATGAAAATATTTTCTCTGTGAGGTCTTCTCTAGTGACACTGTCTGAACTTGGAACCCACCACATTTACTTTTTAACTTCCTCCTTGTGCCTGTCTCCTCCTCTGCACTTACTACTAGCTCCTATACTATTCATGTTGCTTAATATTTATTATTTGTCTCCCTGATGTAAAGCACTATGTAAAGCACAGGGTAGAATAATAAGGGGTAATAATAAAGGGTAGAATATCTGTTTTGTTCATGACTTTGTTCCTAGTGCCTAGAACTATACCTGGAACACAGAAGATACCGTAAGTATTTGTCATAGAAGGATATCAAAAACTTCATTCGAAAGTATGGTAGATTAATTATTTTGATGTCACACATGGTTAATGGCCTTCTGGAATTACTGTTATGGCATGTTGTATTTTCCAAAGTTTGTTGTAACACTATGTCCATAATCACATTTTCTAAAATATAACCAAGCCACTCCCTTGCCAAGAGACAGAGAGGACTCAAAACTGGTTTAACTAATAGGTCAAGATAAAGCCAATGGTCTGATAACATAAACCTTTGTTAGGACTTCAGAAAGATTAACAGTGATAATTCATAGATTCTACAAAGCAGATGAAAATCTTTCCAATGCCTTGCCTCCCAAACATTTTCTGTTAAAAATTAAGTTTCCTAAGACCATTGATGGCATCATTCCATAGCAGCCTGATAAGAAGCCTCTTTTATTCATTTATCATCAGAATTAGAATTGGAAAAAATGAACTCTAGGACTCATACTCAAGGAGCCTCAGCCACACCTAGACCTGATAAAGATAATGAGTTATTGATGATATGATGGAAGTTTTGGTGCATGTACATTCACTATCCAGAACTACTAGTCTTTGAATCACCTTGGCCAGGACCCAAACATGGGAGCGAATGAATTCCTTCATTCTAACCCACAATTGCCAAGTCATTCCTCAGCTTCAAGTCTTCTTATACAGTAAAGAATACTCAGGGGGCTGGGATTGTAGCTCAGCGGTAGAGCGCTTGCCTCGCATGCGTGAAGCCCTGGGTTCGATCCTCAGCACCACATACAAAGCAATAAAATAAAGACATTGTGTCCATCTACAACTAAAAAAAAAAAATATTTAAAAAAAAAAATACTCAGTGCATCCTGTCTAAATTTCTAACCAACAACATCTGTGACAAACATTAAATGGTTGTTTTAAGCCACTGTGTTTTGGGATACATTGTCTTTCATAATAATAACTGGAACAAATCTCTTTATAATGTGTCTTTACAGCTCCTTCCATCAATAAATAGAGGCTATTTTCTATCCCTGTGTGTCTTTTTACTGTTGCTATAACAGAACACCTGTGACTAGGTAATTTATAAAGGAAAGAAATTAATTTAGCTCATGATTCTGGAGCCCAGAAGTTCAAGATTAGGTGATCACATATGGCAAGGCCCTTGTGCTACATTAAAACATTCAGAAAAAAAATGGAAGGGCAAGCAGGCACATACAAATAAAAAAGAAAGAAAGGAAGAAAGAAAAACACAATAGATGGGCTTCACTTCATAATAACCTGCTCTTGCCATACTTAATCCAGTCCCAAAAGGCATTAATCCCTCTTAGTGACCTAATCACTGCACAAAAGCCCCACATACAAACACTGTCACAATGACAATCAAATTTCACCATGAATTTTGGAGAGAACAAACAATATTCAAACCATAGCACTTAAAATCCAGGCCAAGAATGTGCCTGTTCAAAGCCTAGGCCTCAAAAGACCTTATGAACTTCTGCAGTTGGAACCTTGCCCCTCATTAAGCTTGAGCTAGGCTGACAGAAGATTAGTGACCTAGACTAGTTTATAGCCAGTCATGTGAGAGAGTTTTGCCTGAATTATTAGAAGTGCCTTCTTGACTTGAAACTGACCACACTGTGTGAATGATCCCAGTTGTGACCAGGGGGGGAAAAATCTTGCTGACCAGTAGGCTCATAAGAAATAATCAGTGATTATTGTTTTAAGCCACTGTGATTTGGTAGAAGATTTGTTGGTGGGCTGTCTCACAGCAATAGTTAAATGATACAAAGGGAGAAATATCTTTCAGATTATTAGACTCATATATATTTTTTGAATGGGAAAAACTATGTTTGGAATATTGGAAATAGGAATTATTCCTTATTTATGGTTAACAAATGAAATTATTCCTAGTCTTCATATCTATGTTTTCATACTCATAGTATAAGAATATATGCAAGAAGGACTATTTCCTCTATGTCTATGTATGAATGGGATAAAATAAGCATTCTCCTTCTCACTCTACCATTTTACACCTTATATCAAATCTGACCTATACATCTTGACTGGCTTGTAACAGCCCACTTCCTCTGTAGGATCAACACATAACAACATGAAGTGCTTTGTGAACAGTGTTGCCATGTTAAGCCTGGTTGGGATAGGGGAGAATAACTTTTAAAGGTAGCTTGGAATTCAAATTTTATCAAAGCCAAATTGAAATACAAAAAAAGATTTTTAAGAATTCTAAATTTAGATGTAATGGTTTTCATGCCTGCTTGGAATCTGGAAAACCAGCTACTTTTCTCTCCTGTTTTAGAAGGGTTACGTACAAGAGGGAAAAGGGTTTCATACAATTTGTAGATGAATCCTGTATAGTTCCATTTTAAGGAAAAAGCACATAATAATACACGTATGTTGATATCAACCACATTTCAGAAAGAATTAAATATATTGTTTTTTAGAGCATTTATTTTTAAATGAAAATGCATTATTTTCCTCGACAGGCTAAGCTTTCAATTTTATAAATAGAAATAATCAGTAATTTTCTCATGTAGGAAGGTGTCCTTATATAACACAAACTGTGTACCCTTGAACAAGAATGATACAATGGGAGAAGGTTAAGTCTGTAAATTTTTTAACAAAATGAAAGTAAAGATAATGCAATGTAAAGGAAATAATCCAATAAAAAAATTAATAATTGAAATTTGAAATAGGACTTTTTTATTTCTTTGAAATGATATTTTAACAGAGACTGTATAAGAATTTAAAAATTCCGTAATCAAATTTACTTGCTTATTGCTACACACACACTATCTCTGGTTAATTATAATCATCAAAATTCTAGCACGTCACTGAACATGGAGCATAAGGTTGCAAAGGAATTTGTCATCTAGCATTGGTGACTGTGTGCCTGCTGGTTCTATTTTTGAACCCATGCCTTCTGCAGTAGGTTAGATTAGGACTAGGAAGATAGTGTAATTTTGTTAGTTTTGTAGAACGTCATATAGAACATTCAGGAGGAAATATTGGGTCTGGAACTCAGAGTTAGATAACTGGCACAGAAGTTTGTTTAAATTGTGAAGTTATGTGAGAAGAGGCAGCAGAGCATAATACCAATGAAACTACAAGAAACTCCAATGTTTTATAGAAATCAGAGGAAAACCCAAAGGAGGTGAGTGAGAAAATAACAAGGATGAGTGTGTCAGAGGAAGTGTGTACAAGGGGCTAATGAGATGAGATCTGGAATAACTCCATCTGATTTCACAACTTGGACACTATTATAACAACATTAGTGAGGGAAGTTCCAGTGGATGGTGAAGGTGGTAGCCAAATTCGAAAGGTCTGACATAAGAAAATTGTTCAGGATGATTGTATGAGAAGGAAAAGGGAAAGCAGTGTGGGTGAGAATAAGATCAATATGAGAGAAAACTGAGGGACCAGTTGAAGAACTGGAAATTGATAAACCAATTGTTGGGTGCCTGTCCATTTTTTCCTTCCTGAAGATATATCAATTTATCATGTATGGTCTCATCCAATCACTGGTAAAAATGTCCATCAGCACAGATAGCAAAAGATTCTTGACACATGTCCCTGAAGACCTCTCTCCAGATGTTCCCCATCACTGTTAAAAGTATCTATACATACCTTGTTTTAATCCTTTCTTTGTTTTTGATTCTGAAATTTCCTCATTCTGAGTGACTTATGGTATACTTATATCTATGACTCCTTTGTCCTTCATTTAAATACCCACATCCATCCTCATGGGCTTCTGCACAGTTAATGAACTCCATAGCATTCTAGGCTTTTTATTTCTTTCTAATCTTTATCTTATAAACCAAGAATCATCCTACTTCCACTTTTCACATATGGCATCACAAAAGTTCAGTTCAATGGAAGGCCTCATTTACTTCCTCAGTATAAAAATCTCTCGTTAACTAAGATTGTTCCACATACCAGACATTTGTACATTAGGCTATAGGTTCTGTGTCTCACACCAGCTCCGGTATATGTTCCCATGAATTGTAAGTTACCTGCACCTCTAATGATACTTATCTATATTTTAACAGATAGATACCATAGTATATACATAAATAATACTTAAAATATTTCCTCTTTTTTCAATTCTCAGATGAAAATTTCCCTCTTTTCTCTCATAATAAAAAAAATTACCTACATTTTCAGGCTATATAACTAATAGGTGACTTAATTCTGGTTATTGTTTTATTATGAAATTTAGTTATATTTCAGGCTGGCAATAGACATGGAATGAGGAACATAGCAGGAAAGAAGGTGAGAGCAGGTCTTTAGAGAGCGGGGTCGGGGGGTAGTAGAGAGTCTGTATTTAAAATTACTCCATAGTTACCTGAGTTTCTGTTCTTTTGACCCTCTGTGAAAAAATTTTCCCTGGAACTGGTTTATCAAATGTAAGTCATCTCAAAACTAAGCCTCATCTCATCAGTTCTCAGGCCATCTATAATGATCTTATGTTCGTGATCTCAATGAAATTTACATCACTCCACTTACCTCATTCCCAAAGCTGGCTGCTTCATAGTTTTCTGTTGAAATACTCTAATTTGAGTAAAGCGTTGCTACAAGAGTCCTTGACATTCTGTCTTATTTGCTTTGTTGCTTTTTACATATATATATATATATATATATATATATATATATATATATATATATAAACTTACATACACTTTTATTGTTATTATTTTTATTATATATTTTTTCTATACAATCAGAATGGCAAGTATTCTGTTGGATTTGTTTTATTGAGCACTGGAGTGACATCATTTTAACAGAAGCTTCTGAGAAGTATAATTGTGTCTGAGTTAAACTGGGAAAGTTGTCTGTATTGACTGAAAGAAGGAACTTGAAAAAGGCTAAAGTTTGGAAAGACTTCGGAATAATTAAGAGGAATGAATGCTAAGCCAAGTCACCATATTCTTGGTTGTATAGTCTATAGAAATTGAGAGTAGGAAACAGATGGAAGTTGAGGTATAGACTCAATATCACTGGGAATGTCAGATCAGAAATTATTTTTGGAAGTGTAAAAGGAGCTTTGTGTGTAGGAGGAGCCCAAGAGCTGGGATACAAATCCTGGGAGGTACTAGACAAAGAATGAAAAATCAAGTATTGGGTGGTAAGTAGAGCTTACCTACTTTGTGGAGGAACTATTCAATATTTCTCTACTAATTATACATAATTTCAAATCTCCTATCTTTTGAATTTTCAAATTGGAGCACAAACCCAGAAGAATTATAACTATTTTCTAACAGGAACAGGGAGTTTTGATGTGATTTATCTATCAGCTATGCTTTTCCTCCCTCCCACTCTGGTGTTCTAGAGGTATCACATTTATCTAGATATAAGTCTCCTGTGGATTTTCAGCTTCTAGAGATCCCAAAGTAGATGGAACAGCTATATGGGTAAGGTAAGATAATAAAAGGATTTACCAGACTTAAGGACTAGTGGAAGAGATTGAACACAAGAAAGGCTGCCTGTGTGCGTGCTTGACAGGACTTGCAGTGCTCATTCAATCTTGGGGAGGAACAAAGGGCTGGCAGGTGAGAGAGAGCAGCAAACACTGTCAGGCCAGGTGTTCAGCATTAAAGCTCATCTGTGCTGGGGATCCCAGATGGCTTGGAAGAGAGGTGTGAATGAAATGACCCAGAGAAGTCAGGAGATGGGAGAGGAAGGCAATAAGCTACATTTAGGGTACCTGCAATTAGAGGGATTTCAATTGCATGGCAGTTATTTGAGCGATAATGAATGTTTGAATCTTTCTTGAATAGTGGCTAGATCTATTTAGTTTTGAAGAAGTATTGTCCAGCCTTTTTCTCTAGCTATCCCCAGCCCCCTTGCAATTGCTTTCATTTTAAAGAAGCAGGAATATATTTTAGGACTTTCAACACTAGAATGGAAAGCAGGAATTTTTAATTAAACATGCTATATGATCATTAGTATTATTAAAATATGAGAATCTAAGAAAATTATATAAAATATATAATCTAAATATGTGTATACATATATTCTATATATATGTATATATGAATATTATATATAGTGTACATAAAATGTACATTGATAGACTACATTTAATAGTAGAATAATGATGCTATTTTCCTTGTTTTGAAATATGAACATTCTCAATGATAGTATTTATTATATATATATGCATGTGTGCTATCAGTAGCAAACATTTTATTAGATAAGAATTTTAATTTTGCTTAGCAAGCAATATTATCCAAGGTTTTTATAAGTAGCATAAAATAATTTTGTGTTAGTTTTTGTATGATAGGAATATATGAATTTTTTAAAAAGTATTTTGCTTGAGATAGATGTTTGACAAATTTATTTGTTGATTTAGTTTTTAGAAACATTGGGCACTCGGTGACAAGATAAAAGCAAAGGCACAAGAGTTTTCTGGTAATGCCCTAAACCATTACCTATTTAATTTGTAGATTTGAGAAGCAGGACAGGTTCCCAATCATGAAACAGAGATCATCACTAGATATAAAATACCAGTAGCTGGAGAAGAAAGGAAAGGTCATATATTTCAAAAAAGTTAATGTGAATAGGTAGTATTTATTTTCTACATTCAGAAATTATCACAGAGTACAGCATTAAACATATTACAAATGTTTGTCAGGTGACAATTCTCCAAGGGTGTTTTGCATTTCTGCATATTTTAAGGGGGAAGTACTAACTGCTCTTTGTCTTGAGCTAAATCTTCTAAGAATTTTTTGTAGAGCAAACACCTTTGGAAGACATTGTCTTTCTCCAGAGTAAGGGAGGACATGGTATCTGCTCTTTACTCAGAATTCAAGATCCCCAGGTTCAAGGTTCCTCTTCTGTCATGTAATTCATTGGGTGTGAAGTTGCTACCTGGACTTTTTAGCATCACTGGGTAGAACATGCGGCTTAAGGATCCAGCAAGAGAAAATGCAAAAAACACAAGTGGAGAAAATTTTTACTGCCAGAATACTTAATCATAATGAGTACCATACAGTAATTAAATAACAGATGCACCAATTTTCATGTGATACAAAACTTAAACATTTGTTACAATATATTGTTCCAATTTTGTAATAACTTGAAAGTTTCAGAAACTGCATAAAAGAGAAAATATTCTAATGTTTAGCATTGCTATAAAATATTTAACATAAAAATCTGAAACATGTATTTTAGAGGCTTATTTTATAATGCCTATCAAATTTAAAATATAGTTAAATGATAACCAACCTACTCTATATCAGGTAACAATTTAAATGTTTGAATTATAGAGTATTTATGACGTTTCAGTGCCTTCAAAGACAAGTGATATGAGGTTACATAATAAAGAATGTTAGCTTTTTCTTTCTGTGAGCCATTCTTTCCTTTTCCTTTGGTCAACATGTTTTTCACACTAGCTCTTACTGTTTTCTTTCATACTTTCAAATACATGCTCAAGATTTTCCTTAAAAAAAATTGTGATTTTCTTTTTTATGCTTTTTTTCTGAAGAAATTTTTAAATATTATTTAAAGGCCTATTTTATCAATACAGGACAGTGGAATTTCATAGAGATTACACAAACCTTTCCCTATGTATTGAGACTCACATTCATTCCTACACCAGTCCACAGAAGCTGCTTTTCTGTCTCTTGGGCTCATAATTATATAATTACTTTTTAAAAAATTCAACATAATGAATATAGCAAATAATATTTGCAATCAAAAGACCTGGCCACAAATCTTACTCTAAGAATTAGTAGTTGGGGATCTTTCTCCGTATTTATAAAATAGGGAAAAAAATAACCAAACTTCTGTCTCATACCTGTGATAAGGATCAAGTTAAATGATGTGCCTGAATGCACTTATAAATTATTAAGTTATGTACAAGCATAACTTGAAACATAAAGTGAGCAAATACTCTTGAAAAAAATTGAGTAATGTGTGTGCCTAAAAACTATTGCCAACATCTATATAAGTTTATATTGTTTTGTAAGTCTGAAGAATGCTTATCAGAATCTACACATCTAATAGTAAAATTATTTGATATTTAGCCAGTTTTACATTAAGAAAACCATTCCTGATTACTCTTCCCTGCTGGCCCTTGATAAACTTACTCTACCAAAGTTAATTTTGGACAATCAGTCCTAGAAATAGCCGAATAAATGTTGTTAAATTCTCAGAGAAGGGAAAATTTTTATTCACAACCAGATGGAAAAACAATTAAAACATGTATCAAGTCACCTTGATACTTCTGCTTCACAATACTAAAGTTCAGAATGTAATTTAAAATACAAAGTTTACGTAGGCAAAAATATGATCTAAGAATTTTATGCCAAGTCAAGTGGATAAAATAGCAATGCATTCTTTAATGTGTGTTTGGGATAAAAACTCTTACCTTTATTATAAAAGGCAGGGGAAGAATAATAATACTACTAGTTATGACAATAAATGTGAATGAATTAAACTCTATTATAAAGTTAAAATTCTTATTTTTATTTAAAAATAAATATTTGTATATGAAAGCAACTTGAATGTTTATTATTAGGAAAGGCGGAATTCCTAAACTAGCACAAATCCATGTAATTTATTATTATTTTTTTTTTGGTATTGGGAATTGAACCCAGAGGCATTGAGCCACTGAGCCACATCTCCTGCCTTTTTTTATTTTTAATTTTTAGACTATCTCATTAAGTTGCTTAGGGACTCATTAAGTTGCTGAGGCTGGCCTTGAACTTGCAATCCTCCTGTTGTAGCCTTCCTGAGTCACTGGGATTACAGGTATATGTCATCACATCCAGCTCCAAATCCATATACTTGAACATTATCCAACTATAAAAATATTCAAAAATATTTAATAACATTGGAAACTATAAATTGTATTTACTCAAAAAATGTAGAAAACAAATGTGAATATCATAAGTAAATATGGATATTCTTTCATTTCCATTAAATATAGTAGACTTACAAATGGCACGATTTTTCCTATCTTCTTACCAGTGTGATGAGAGTAGTAATTGCCAGGTGGCATGATTATGCTTGATTTGAATTTCGTGTTATTTTCAAGATAATGTTTAATTTCTAATATTCTATAATGGCCGTATTTTACTCTTATAATCAGGAAAATTAATTAAATAAATGCCCATAAGAGATCCACTGACAAATTCTGCATGAAGTGAGCATATGAAGAGAAAGTCTGGAAGAAATTGAGGGAAAAAATCCAGAGGTCTAAGAGGAGTTGCCAAGAAAAAGGAAATCCAAGAAGAAAACAAGCAATAGTCTGAAATAATGTGGTGAGATCAGACAAGATGGGGATGAAAAGAAGCCTTTGGGAAAGTCTAATTGAAAGAGTGACAGGTGGGCTTCTCAACAGCAAGTCCAGACCTGGGCCAGAGCTCTTTGCCAAACTCTTGGCTGCTGTAACCTGAAAAGTGAATGGAGGAAGAACTCAGTACATTCTTCTGAGGAGTTTGGCTTTGAAAAGAAGAAAAGTTGGGTTTTGTCTGATAGAAACTAAAAGCTTTTGATCATTGTTGTCCTTTGTTCTATGGTATGAAAAGTTTAGCAAAAAATGAATAATGTTACCATAGTGGTAAAAGCAAAGGATCAGAAGTCTGTATTTAAATTTAGGTTCCAAGGAAGATTCTGGTACAGAGAACATAGAGTAGATGTCGTTCTAGCCAGTGTTATTAGAAACTTTCATTGTTCTGTTAATCTTAAATATATATTTGAATGAACACTCATG
Source organism: Geosciurus inauris (assembly GCA_004024805.1). Taxonomy (NCBI): domain Eukaryota; kingdom Metazoa; phylum Chordata; class Mammalia; order Rodentia; family Sciuridae; genus Geosciurus; species Geosciurus inauris. The sequence continues at coordinate 150,913 of PVHX01002655.1, read as the reverse complement.
AAATATAACACATATTTTAAAAGTTTAAAGCACATAAAGTCACATTTATTTATCAAACTAAATAAGACAAAGCCTTAGTTCTTCATTGTCTTTTTTGAACACATAACACTAATAACGCATGATTTATAATTTTCAGTTTTGAATTCTTTAGTTAAAATTTAAAGTCATCAGAGAACAAAAAGTTTTCTCAAACTCTTCTAGGTTGTTTTTTCCCCACACCTAATTCAACTACGATTTATGATTTAACTTTATCAAGACTTTTCATTTAATTTTCATAGAAATAAATCATTTTTCTTTCACCTAAAAATAGCTTATGGGATACTTATTTACATTTAAAATGACAACCAATGAAATTGGGTAAAGTAACTTTGAGAGTAAGCCCAACTAACTGATTCTTTGTAAGCCAACAACTCAAATGAGGTTGTATGGAAGAGCTCAGGAGGGTGGCTGACCAGCTGGGAACACTGGGCAGGACACATATTATTTAATGAGTTTTCCAAAGGAATGTAATGTTGATTAAGTAAGAGTGTGTTGAGATTCTACTGTAAATTCACATTTTCACTAAGGTGAATAAACAATAGAACAAAATGCTAATCCTAAAAAAATAAAATTCTACATTGAAAGGTAAATGACGGAGGAGATATATATGTATTTTTTAATCAAAGGTCTAATAGTAAAAGAACAACAATATAATGAACCATAAATTATACATTTTAGGGGGCTGGGATTGTGGCTCAGCGGTAGAGCGCTTGCCTCGCATGCGTGAGGCGCTGGGTTCGATCCTCAGTACCACGTATAAATAAATAAAATAAAGATATTGTGTCCATCTACAACTTAAAAAATATTAAAAAAAATTATACATTTTAACAATATCCAATATGAGACCTCTCAAAGTTTAAAAAGATTGTTTTTAGAAAACTTGTAACTATATTAACCAGAGATTGAAATATTTTTCAATAAATATTTATTTTATAAGAAATTGAATTTTGGATTACTTATTTGGCTTTGAGTTGAAAAGATATAATTTTAAGATTAATCTTTAAAGATATCAATTAAGAACTAGATTCCTTGGTGCTTTTTATTTTTGAGTAACTGGTATAGAAACGTAGTTGTTTTTCTACTTTCAATTCTCATTGTAAATTTCCATGAAGCCAAAATAGGCAATAGAGATCACATTGTATAATTTTCTACTCTGATTGAAATCAAGTTCAATTTCTTAAAATTGGCCCATTAGCATGCTCTCTTGTTGTAAGTGTTAGGCAAAGAAGGTAGGATCTGTGTCCCATGATTCCTGTACACATCCACCAGGACTGCCTACTAAGGCATGTACACAAAGCAGGTCTCTTAGCCAAGACACAGAGGTCAGTTCCCAGAAGCATTTTCCAAAGGAAGTGCTAGGTCAGAGGGGAAATTAAGCCATCATCTGGGGGATGAAGAGAAACAGCAGAGAGCCAGAGAAACTGAAGGTTTAGTTTGCCAAACTGGGAAATCTAGAGCAGGCAGCAGATTGCTGAGACAAAAAGAGATCAGGCTGAGACAGATGGAGGGATGGGGCTCAAGGGCCAGTTTCCAGTCTCCTGAACATTTAGCATCATTGCAACATTCCTGTTTTCTGTGGCTTGTACTTCCTTTTTCTGGGATCATCCCCTTGGGTCTGGAGATGGAGTTTGTGCTCACTGCTCTTTACAGTCTGGTCTCTTTTGGTCCTTCTTTCCTTCCTCATGTCATCACAGAAATCATCTTCTTCCCCTCACGTTAACTGTCATCTGAATCTCCAAGACATTCTCATATTTCAATAAGTTTATCTGCTGGATTGTTGTTATTCTATCCAATAATACCGCCTTCTTATTTTAGACCATTTCAATATTCATGTAGACAGCAGGGCTGGGACTAGGGTAAGGCAAGAACAAAATTTAAGGAGGTATCCACTCACACACAGAGTGCAGAGTCTTGTCATTGCCAGTAACTGCACCCCCATGCTAACATCAATGTCCTATCTTTTCACTCAATCCTTTTAGAACTCCTCCTCCACTACTTTTTCAACTTCACCAATGTTCATTCCTACTAATTTAATTGTTCCTTTTGCCTTTGATACCTTCACACTCTTTGTAACCATTTTTATTTTCACGGACCATCATCATGATCGTTCACTTGCAAATACACGCTCTGCTCCCCTGACCCTCTCTGGCGTCATTGTGCTTACTTGAAAAAAAACACAAACCTGCATAAATTCAACTCACTGCCCACTTTACACTTATACCCGTGCAGCTGAAAGTGGCTGAAGAAAACATACAATGAGTGTTCCCAGGAAATTCAAATAAATATATATTAAGTGAACAAAAAGATGGAAGATGTAGAAGTACTTTAGAAATTATGTTTCACTCCATAGTAAGTTTTAGGTTTAGACCATTAAACGTTTTCATAAAATTAAAATTTTTGAATACTAAAGAAAATAGAAGTGCATATGTTTTGATTCTGGGTGTAGATGACATTTTTCTAAACTCAAATTTTCTAAATTTAAAAGCAATATGGGGGGAAATTCACAAAAAAAAATCTCCAAAAGATTAGATCACATAAAAATCAAAACTTCCAAATGGCATGATGTTATAAAAACAATTTAAAAACAAACAGAACTAAAAGCTATTTATCACAAGAGGAGCTATGAGGAATTAATACCCATACCATGTAATCATAAAATAACAGAGCACAAAACATTATAAAAAGCTTATAAAATTAGAGAAAATTCTAGACACATAAATTTAAGAAATATAGGTTTATGCATTAGGATCTTCTGTCAAATGAGCAAAGTAAAATAATAAAAAATTTAAAGTTTTAACATTGAATTTAATAACTAAATGATAAAATAAACTAGCAAATTTAATTTAAAATTTTAAATATGAACAGTTAAAAGACTAGGGTTGTAATGAGCTGAAAACTTATCATATCCTATGGTTTGTTTATGAGGTGTCCCCCTAAGACTTCTATATTAATGCAAGAGGTGAAATGATTGGATTGTGAGAGCTGTACTCTAATCAGTCCACGCTAGTTTGAATGAACTAAGTTGGTGTACCTACAGGCAGGTGGGGAGTAACTGGAGGAAGTGGGTCACTGGGAGTGTGCCTGGAAGGGTTTCTCTTCTCTAGCCGCCCCCACCCTTCCTCACTGTCAAGTGCAAAGCAGTGCTAACTCCACATGGTGCTACTTCTGCCATAATGCTCTGCCTCAGGTGAGACCCAGAGCAATGGAGTGAGCTGACCACAGATTGACCCTATCAAATCCTGAGCCAAAAATAAACTTTTCATTCTCTAAGTTTTTCTTGTTGGGTATTTTGGTCCTTGCAAGGAAAAGCTGACTAATGCATAGACTAAATGTTAAAGTACTTCTATCCTTTGAATCAATAATTTAACTTCTGAGGATCATTTGGACTTCAAAAGAAAATAACAGTTTGAAATACATAGGAGTCTTTTTATATATAATGATTTTATAGTAGTAATTTCCTCAAGCAAAGATTGGTGAAAAGAAAACTCAACTTTACAAAAGTAGAAGGAAAAAAAAAAAAGACAATTTATGGACTCACAGCATGGAGAATTGTGCATCCATTAGCAATGATAGTTTAAAAAGAGGGTTTAACATCCAAATATATGTAATAATCTGAATAACAAAATTTGAATCTATAATCAGAATGTTTTCAATTCAGAAAAATGTGTAGGAAGAAAGCCAGAAAATATTTTAAAACATGTAGTAGTAATAGCTGAGTGATATGACATTGATTCAAATGAATTTGAATTTTTTAAAGGTGTGTATGTATATTTTACAGTTTCTCCAATTTAAGTATGTATTACTTTTATAATCAGAAAGATACTTCATTTTTTAATCAAGAAAATAATAATATAAACATAATTAGCAGAATGTTAGAAACAAATCACCATGCATTGGTCATGTCTTACAGAGAGTCGACACATATATATAATTTGTTTGCTTGTTCCCTTCCCCTCTGGCTAATTAATTCTAATGACCCAGATTTATTAAGTATATTTCAGACTCTTTCCTTGTATCATTGCTCTTTCCTCCTAATTACTTCTATTTCCAGACCCAGTATGACAATTCGCTCTTTCCCTCACTACCTTTATAATAAATGATACGGGGACGTAGCTTGACAAAGGCTCCTGGCAGCTTCTTCTTTCTACCTACTGTTGAATCTCCTTCATGAATTAGCTCTTTGCCTGTGGTTTAGCAAGTTCCTGGGTTGCACGTACCAGATTTCCATCTCTGTCCAATTTCCACAACCTGGAAGTATAAGAGCCCTTTTTGGAGAGAGACTGGCAATTCAGGGTAGGCTTTCCTTAGTTCTATTCTGTCTGGACACTCAATGCTCCCCCCTACTGCCACTTCAGGTCTATAATGATCTATTTGTTTCTAACCACTTAATAGCTGAGCCATTGCAATTTGAGGGGGCTTTTCTAAATGAATGCCAGACTAGCTTCACTTATAATACTGAGCTTCTCTCTCGGTTCCTGTGAGTAGAATGCCCCAGTGCAGTCAGCATCTCCCTGGATACTTGCCGATTCCCCCTTCTTCATCGATTCCTCTTTACAGGGGCCTCCCTTTTATCTTTAGGGGACGCTCTGCCATTTGTAATTATCAGTCTGCCTGGACAATCTGGAGCCCCCAACCCTCATCAGGTATTTCTCTTCTCAGGTACTCCCTCATCTCTGGGAATTGTTCCTTCACAATAACATTTACACGGATCACAAAAACATTAGCATTTAATTACAGTTCAATTCCCCTGCTTTTCCTCAAATCAGAGGATGACTGGAGGCTTTGAGACAGGGAAGATTTATCTAGGTAGCAATTCTACATTAACACTGCATTTGTATGTTAACATGAAATTATATTATAATCAAGTATTTCAAGATCATTAGAAAAAAGTGATGTTAGGGTCCTTGTTACCCTTCTTACATTTGAACCTCAGACATATACTCATCTTCATGTGCTTTTTTTTTTACCAGCTTGTGCTAACATTATATGAGTATTCTCTCTTCCTGAGATTAGCATGTCTTATATATATGAAGATAAATATCAATTTCTGAATTTGTGTCACAGTCAATGAATGAAACCCCAAATTCTGTGTATGTACAACTCAATTATGAAAAGCATAAATGGTTTGACCTTGTTTCTATTAGTCTTTATATGTGTTTTATTTCTTTTCCAGTTCCACTAACTTATTTGTGTTCTATATGCATATTTTTGAGATATTTCTACTTAAACAGTGATATCAATAAGCTCTACTATTTTATGGAATTTAGACAAGAGCATACTATCAAATATACCAATAACATGATGCTCATCAAAATTCTACCAATATATCTCATAGCTACTATTTCAGCAATTCTAAATTTGTACTTATGCCAGACCTACATGTATTTTTATACCAATTCTCAATTATGGAGAAAAACATCTTAGCAACATCAATAAAAGTTCACTGTGCTTTTTTTGTAGAATGAAAACAATTATGCTTTCTATTGTCCAAATATATATTTTAATAGCTAACTCATATTTTGCCTAATTCAGTTGAACTTACTATCATTTATCTTTCCAGCCTATTTTGAATTGCCAGAATCTCTCTAAAAAAAGGACTCTTATTTCCTTCGTGGTGAAGGAATAATACAGAAACAGAAATCTGAAACTAAAACATAAGAACCAGACATGGGCAAAATAGCTCAATTTATAAAGGAGACTTAAGAGTAAGCAGGAAAAAAGAGACTGGACTGCCTGGGTCCTTTTTCAAGCAATTGTACCATCTGACTGGAGAAGAAAGAAGATCAGTGGCTACAGAAGAAAATAATTACCAGGTGATAGATTCTAAATATCGTTCTTTTCACTCTACTACATTTTTGATGCTTCACAATACGTACAAATATTTTTTCCCTGTGGTTTTTAAAGGTACCACTCTGTTTCTGAGACTGTGACTGTCTGTCCCAGTCATGAGGAGGCAGTACTGAATGTAAATTTGGAGTCAGGGATATTTCCCAGCATTACCCGTGTTGCAGATCTATTTGTTGGGTAAATATACTCCTAGTTCATTATGTTCTAGAGGAATCGGCAGCATTGGCTGCCATAAAATAATGCTGATCTATGAAACCCAGTCAAATTACTTTGGAACATGATGGAAAACACTCTTCATTTAGGATACTGTGTGCAGGGTAAAATGTGCTCTCCGTAGGTGTTGAGTGAGGGGCTTCGTGTGCATTACAGTGTCTTTCATGGTCCTACTTTAGAGCATGGAGCAAATCTTTCCAGATGGCAGGAGTTGTAGGTGAAAGCCACAGAATTAATAATTTTCTGTCATCCAGGTTTTTAATATGACTGAGAAAGAGACAAGAAAACTTATTACTAAGAGGAGCTCTCCAAGGATTCAACTATTAATTGTGACTTTAAAATAGTCTTTGGTGTGATCTGAGGGTTGATTTGAACCATGTTCCTACAGGTATTTATAGTACAATTACAGATGTGAATTACCTGGGCCAGAAACCATAGAAATAATAGAAAGGGATATTCTGAGTGGAGATATAGGTTGTGTTAATAAAATATAACCATGGTAGTTGGCAAAGTAGCCCAGCCATTCTGTCATTATGAAATATAGCACCACAGGAACTGCTCTTGCTTGCTATTTGTATAGTGAAGCTGGCCTTTAGATGGAGATTACTATTTAAACAGCAGAAGCACTTCGATATGAGGATTGTTGAAAAATAGAGATCACTAGAGGTCCAAGGTCCATGGAGCTTGGTCTTTCAGCTGGTGTGGAGAGAAACCAATTTTTTTAAAGTGATATCCTTCTATGGTATACAGTTTTCTTTGAAACAGCACCCCCCTACTCTTCTGCATCCAGACTGGTCTCCATTTGCCTGCTGTCCCTGCTCTGTGTTGGCTCTTTTCATTTGAAAGGTCTAGCCTAAGGCTCCCCTCCACCTCTTCTGTATCTTAGTCCTCCAACAATCAGCTTCTTTTTCTTTATGTTAAACATCTGCTTTGCCTTTCACATCTACCACTCACCCATTGCTTTCTATTTTATAAACATTGTTCTACAGCATTCATTTATTTGCCTAAAAAGAAAGACTAAAGTAGCTTCTTAGATATATGGAAAATGACCAGTGGTGAGAAAGGGGATGGAGCCACACTATTACACTCTGTGCGGAAAGTTCAGAGCTGTTATTAGAAACTCCAATAGGAGTATGAAGAAAGAAGTTCATGTGAGTGAGGCAATCTGCCCGAGAGACAGACAGAAATAGACAGAGATAGAAACAGAGAGAGTCTTCACTGGTTTTATAATGTATTAGTTATCCAAAATATAAGTTGCTCTACTGGGATTTCTCCTCACAAAAATGTTTTTTTATTTCAAAAGTTACCTCTGCACTTTTGTTTTCATACCTTTCTTTTGAGGTTTTCCACCAATGTGCTGATTTGGGAATATCATGTCATTTTGGAAAAATTTTATAAAATTAGTAAGAGTAGTATTCTTCCAGACAGTGTACTCCATGTTCATTTGCCAGAAAGTATTTATATTGCTTTTCTCAGATCAGACTCAGATGAATCTAAGAAACATAATTTTGGCAAACTAAGTGCTTGGAATTCAGAAGTTATTCTTTCTTGCCTGTGATGTTTTGCTTATATCTCATTTGAGTAATGAATGTCTATAATTGAAAAATTTAGGATAATAATTACCTATAATTTAAGAGTAATAAAATAAGAGGATCTAGGATGCTAAAGCAATAAGATCTAGTGTTAAAGTTGTATTGATTCAGTGCTTCCTAAAGCGTTTCAATGAGTATGCAGATGCATGGCCCTGAACAAAGACACAGAATGAAATATCACTGACTTCCAAAACAGATTAGATAAAAATGAGGTGATTTCATCCAGTGTCCAGAATGATGGAAAACTCAATGCCAACACCATGACCCTACAGTTAGCATCGTAGCATAGTCTGTAAAGACCTGAGCACAGGCCATGCTGAACGATATAAGAGATTTGCTGGAAACAAGCTTCTGAAATGTGTCTGCAGAGTTAAGCACAAAATCCCTGCTCCACTAGAGAGCACTAATGACCAAACTCTTATTGCTGAAACTTTGGCAGACAATTTCACTGTTTTTAAATCTCTGTACATCTTAATGATCACAACAAACCTCCCTGAAGAGGCAAAATTTCTACCAATACAAATGGTGATGAACATGGCATCTTTTACAGAGAAGGACTTCAATGTTCTGCATCATGATAGTATCTGACCAAGAAAGAAATGCAGAAGTAGACTGCAAAATCATTAATACGACCTCTTTGTCTTTTTATTCTAAACTCCAGCATAACACCAAAGGGCTTTAAAGTTGCAGACAATGTCAGTACTGAGAGAGGAAAAGTGATAAATACCACCACGCGGAATGTGGTGTCATTTCACTGCTCACATGCTGGCACAATGTCGGCCAGAATTATGCTGTGCTTTCTTCTTTACCAAATAGCAATTGTATGTTCCCTGAGGCTCACAGTCAATCCTAATGGACTCTCCTCATTTTTAGGAGCAAAAGTAATCCAGGAAGTAGCACCCATATTGTAAAAGTCACTATCATTATGGAAGCATGAAACCAATGGGTAGAAGTTACGCCGGTGGGCATTATATAACATTTCTGCAACACCAACCTAAAATAAAATAGCAATCGAAAACTTTCTTTTTTAAGTAAAATGAAATATTTTTGCAGAATATATATTTATTTTGCTATAGGAAACTGAGAAAGTGTTCTTTTGAGAAGTTTTGCAAATAAATTTATTTGGCTGCCAGCTTCTTCTGACTTCAAAATCCACAGATAATTAGGAACCAAAACTCCCTGTAGATCAAACGAGTATTGGATATGAAATGTCTCAGACTTGGTTGTAAGTCTACTGACTCAAGATCTCTTTGTTGTTGTCTCTTCCCCCTCCTCCATATCTCACACATATTTCATAGTTGGCTCCACACTTCCTCCTCAAATCTGTTCTCTCTCCCATATTTCCATTTTCATTGAGATACATCAATCCATTCAATTCCATCCAATCCATTGAATACGTTCAGCTAGTTAGAAAGCTGTGTGTATCACTCTCCTCCCATCCAACTGGCCAAGTGATTCTGCTTCTTAAACCTCCCTCACGGATTTACTCTTATTTTCAGGCTGTCTGTGACATTTTCAGCTAGTCTTTAATCTCTCTCACTTGAATTAGAAAATTATTTACCTCTAGTTCCAGTTTTTTTCGTTTCCAATTCACAGTCCCTATTAGCACAAGTATTTTCTCTCTCAACCATCTAAGTGATATGTCATTCCCTACTTAAATAGGTGTATGGCTCCTTGTTATCTGTAAGAGTACTCCATATTCTTCTTTTTTTTTTTTAAATGTTTATTTTTTAGTTGTAGGTGACAGAATATCTTTATTTTATTTTTATGTGGTGCTGAGGATCGAACCCAGTGCCTTATGCGTGCTAGGCGAGCACGCTACCACTGCGCCATAATCCCAGCCCCTCTCCATATTCTTCTTAATGGTACAAAATATTCTGGACAGTGCTAGTGTGGACATATGCAAGATATATCAGTGTTGGAAAGGTGGGTAAAATCAACACTAATCAACTTATAATGCAAAACCTCCTTTGTCTCCCCACTGATTATAGGAAGGATCCTATTTCCTGGAAAAGGGACCTTATAAGAAAGTAGATTCTTAATTAAACTTAGACTAGAACACAGGCTTTGGAGACAACAGTCATAAATTCAAATTTATGACCTATTATAAACACAATGTGTATCTACGCAAGTCATATCTTTCCAAGTCTAGTTTTTCATCTCTAAAATGGAGATTGTTATGCTTATGTATAACACAGTGTCCATGACATACATTAGATAATTGATCTTATAGTCCTAACACATAGGTTAGAGCATAGTAGGTAAGCTAAATGGTAGTACTTGTCCCCAAAAAGAAATCTGAGAATATAAGATAATGCTTCCCTATGAAAAGTTATTTTAAGCAGGCAATAGCACAAAAAACGATTTGTCCAAGCAAAACAATATGACCTGTTTGAGGTGCTCAAAGTGTCTACACAGTTTGAAAAAGGAAAACAAAGCAAAAGAGGAGATGAGCATTGAGAAGAAAATGGTAATTCGTTCAGAGGGCTTTATGTAGTATTTTATCTTATGTCCCTTCATCTCTGTGGATTTATTCAAGTCTTTGGCTTTCTTGTCATTTTCATTCCTCTCATAACAAGCTTATGAACTTAGCAGAAACTTTTTCCTCTTTTTACCTTCTCAACTCACTTCAGTCTGCATCTAGCCCCATCATTCTGCCAACATTATCATCATCAATATTACCAACAACTAATTAATGTCCACATTAAGTGAACATTTGTCAGTTCATCATTTTGAACTGTCTGCAAGATTTTGGTGTATGCTTTACCTTCTGGAAGATCACTTCTCTCTTGATTTCAGTTACTTCTTTCACTCTCATGGTTTTATTTTTATTTATCTGGACCTTATTTTTAAAATTTTTTTATTTGTTTTTTTTTAGTTATACCTGACAGTAGAATGTATTTTGACATATCATATGTACATGGAATATATCTTCCATTTTTGTGGTTGATCTCGCCTTTTCTTGCCATCTCTTTTAAGAGCTCTTAATCCTTTACTATCTCTAAAATCTGTGATTTAAATATGTGATTCTAATCTTAGATATTTTCTTTCTCATTCTTATTCTATCTTATAGAAATCATGCTTGAAAATGAGTTTATGTATCCACTACTTATTGTTATTAAATTTAACATCTACTGACCACACTTCCCTACTTATAATTTAATCTCTCTACTAATTTTTCTAGTGGTCAAAACTATGCTTTTGTTCATGCCTTTGAACTATATAGCTATGGTAGAATGCATTTCTGTTCTCAATTCTATGCCCCTTATTGTATTCATTTACAATTACATTATAAGCATTTACAAAGGTAACTTTGTGTTCCCTCCTTTAGAGACAATATACTTTCCCAACACATTGATATTGGATTTTGTGTGACTAGCATTGACCAATGCAATATGGCAGAAGTGGAAATGTGTCAGATCCAAATCTCATCACCAGAGGCATCATGTTTTCTGCCTTCTCCTCTGGGAGATTTCAGCTTCTAACATTAGAAGAGCTTCTACTGGGTAACTGGTGCCCCTTTAAGCCTGGGGCCTGGAATAAATCTGATGGAGCAAATCCAGCCCTCTGATCCTATAGATGTGCAGAAGACTAAAGTCAAGCAGTTCTAGCCAACCTACACTCTTGTGAATAAGATGACTAATACTTATTGTTTTAAACTGCTGAACTTAAAGATTATTTGTTATGCTTAAATCTCTTTCTAAAACCCTTTTGGGAGAGCATTGTTGGCTCTGGGTATACCACATCCATCATATTTGTTCTGAGACCATATTTCCCCCAATCTGATCCCAGGCAATGAGTGAGCACAGCATGCAGCTGTCTGGTACCTGACCAGAGTCAGAGCCTCTTTTTGGGTCAACTTGACTCAGAGGCTGTTCACAGACTGGAAGGGACTTTATTAGAGCTGTACTGCATTTGGATTCCTCCTAGTCAATTCTCTTTTCATCTTTGTTTTCATAGGTATCAGACCAGAATTGTGGCCTGAAATCTCTCTGTGCCTACTTCTGCTGCCTCCCTTATTCCTCATAGGTGTCTCTCTCCTCAAAATCTTACCCATGTTGTCTTGAAATATTCTCAGAGGACCAGAGCTGACAGGGACTGTGTGCACTGTCTATTTTGAGCTGCTCTTAGGTGATTCTCCCTACAAGGCGATAGCTGATTGTCCAAGGAAGCCTAGGCTGAACCACATTGCCCTGTGGCTAAACTTCTCAGCATTGCATATGTGATCAATTCTTTATACAATGCTATATACCTTATCTTTTGTTACTTTTCCCCAGGAATTCTGGTCTCCAGTCATGTTGAAGTATTACAAATATCAATATATTCATTCATAGCAAGAAATTTGATGCTTATTACTCAGAAACTATATCCTTAATAAAGTATAAGCTATTTCAAACAATAAACTATTTATTTATCACCAATTATTCTAAAATATATTTTGAATGGATTTTTAAATAAAGCAGAGATTCTACAAAAAAGTCTTTGATTTAATCCCATTTTCTGTAACTACTTACATACTAAGCCACTAGCAAACACCAACAAATTACCCATTCAAAACAGTTGACTAACATCTGACAAAAAGAGCATAATATGATTGCTGGCTATAGTGACTAATGTAACATATTGTCTTAACAATAAAAATCAATCATTTCAGAATATGTAGTCTAATGGTACTCCTTTTTTTTCCTACAAATCTGGTGAAGAAATAAAATGATATAAATATTATTTTAGAAATAATATACACTTTTTATAGCAATGTTTTTTTTATTAATCTGTTATGTTCTTTTCTTTCCACATTTTTATTGGTGCATTATGGTTGTACATACTAATGAGATTTATTGTTACATATTGTTCATGGCACAATATAACAATATAATTTGACCAATATCACTTCCCTCCTCCCAATCCCTGGTCCTCTTCCTTAACTGATCTTCCTTGATATACATGAAATCCCATCCCCCTTCACTTTTTTTTTTCTGAATTTGTACATATGAGATAAAACATATGACCTTTGACCTTTTGAGTTTGGCTTATTTCATTTAAAATGATGGTCTCTTGTTCCATCCATTTTCATGAAAATGTCATAATTTCATTTTTCTTTGTGGCTAAATAAAATTCCATTGTGTGTATATACCACACTTTTTTACCCATTTACCTATTGATGGACACCTAAGTTGGTTTCAGTTTGGCGATTGTGAGTTCTGCGGCTATAAACATAGGTTTACATGTATTACTGTAGTGAGATGACTTTAATTCTTTAGGATAAATATCAAGGAGTGGTATAGCTGGGTAATAAGGTAATTCCATGCCTAGTCTTTTGAGAAATCACTATACTGATTTCCAGTACTAATTTACAATTCCATTAATAGTGTCAAAGTGTTCCTTTTTCTCTATATCCTCTCTAACACTTATTATGTGTATTCTTTTTTTTTTCTTTTTTTTGGTGGGGGAATACTGGGGATTGAACTCATTGGCACTTGGATAAAATTCAAGCCATGACTGTACATGAAATCATCTAGAAATATAGATCATAACACAAAGAAGTCGAGAGCCAAAATGGAGTAACCATGGAATTTAGACCTTAGGTTGAAAGAGCCAACACAGGAGAAGATTCTTTCTGGACATTCAACCACTGAGCCACATCCCCAGCCCTATTTTGTATTTTATTTAGAGACAGGGTCTCACAGAGTTGCTTAGTGCATCACCCTTGCTGAGGCTGGCTTTGAACTGGAGATCTTCCTGCATCTGCCACCTGAGCCACTGGGATTACAGGCTTACACCACCATACCCAGCTGTTATGTGTATTCACGATGACTGCTATTCTGACTGGTGTGAGATGAAATCTCTGTAGTTTGGGTTTGCATTTCTCTAATTGTTTATGATGTTGGACATATTTTCATATGTTTAATGCCCATTTGTAGTTCTTCTTTTGTGGACTACCTAATTCATTTGCCCATTTATTAATTGGAGGTTTTCTTTGGTGTTTTTTGAGCTCTTTGTATATTTTAGATATTAATCCTCTGTCAGAACAGCAGTTAGCAAATTTTTTTCCCATTCTGTAGATTTCCATTCACATTCTTCATTGTTTCCTTTGCTGTGCAGAAGCTTTTTAACTTGATGCCATCCCATTTATTAACTCTTGGTATCATTTCCTGAGTTTTAGGGGTTCTGTTGAGAAAATTTGTTGCCTGTGCCAACGTGCCAAAGTGTTGATGCTACATTTTCTTCTAGGAGTTGCAATACACACTTTTCTGAAAGTCTTATCTTTTTTAAAAATTATAATTCTACCCCTAAGGCTTACAACTAGTGATTTGCTTTTCTTTAGATACAAGATAAAGACTAATACCGAAAGTATGGCATATGAATTTTATCATTTTTCCTGACTTCTATCCTATTATATACTTAACAGGATCCACTTTTGAACAACAACTGAAAACCTTTAGTAATCCTTTGTATCACATTAGAGTCCATAAATTGATAGAATCCTCAAGTTGCTTTTTAATGTTTTCACTTTTTTCTTTTAAAAGTCATATATGATCATGAGAAACAAAACAAAATCCAAGGGGAAAAAAAAAACAGACTATTTAAAATACAGATAAGCCGCATAGATTCATATAGCTATCCACACACAGAGACATACAAATACATATTGAAGAACACATAACTTTAATATAATGGGATATTTTTAATACTCTTACCCAAACAAATATGTTTTATTTCTAAGTTTTATTTGAGCACCACTGAGAAGATGGGAAACAATGGACCAAACATATTAATAGGGCAGGGGGATTAAATCAAATATTTTGCTTTGGATTTGATAGTTTGAGTTTCTAGGGATGCTCAAGTAAAAATACCGAGGAAGAAGTTTTTACATGTGAATTTGGAACTCAAGGAAATGTTAGTTATATAATGGGGCAATACTGCATTTAAGATTTCTGTCAGAATTTTAAGCATAATTCATTACCCTCTTCCTGTGATATTTGAAGTTATTTGAATTCACTAATTTAACAAATACACATTGTATACTTCTAACAAATACATATTGTATTTTAGTTGATATAAAGTTATATGTGAAACAATAAATATGTAGCCCTTTGGAAGTTTATTATCTAGTAGGAGAAATAGTAAACAAATACAAAAAAAATATCATAGACAAATACAAATAATTTCAAATAGTGATAAGAAAAAATAATAGTGATGTGTTGAAAGAACAACTGCCCAAATTGAGGATGGAATCATAAATGTGTAATCAGGGAAGATTCTTTCTGAAGAAATAACTTAGATCCAAGGTCTAAAGAGTGGACCATTTGTTTGAAAATGAGATGGGGTAGATGTCAGGCAGAGAGAAGGTAAAGAGTGAAGGTTCTGAGATAGAAACAAACTTGGTGTTAATGAAACATGAAAAGGCTAATGAAGCCAAAGTACAATGAATTAGAAGAGAATCCAATGACATAAGATTACAAAGTGAGAAAAGGACTGGGTCATCCTGAACCTTGCAAGCTTTAGTGTGGTGTTAGGATTTTATTAGATGTACAGTCAGAAGCCCTTGAGAAATTTTAAGCAGACTTTGTGTTGCACATTTTTGGATCCCAGTGGCTAAAAGAAGGGAGGGTGAAGTGACAGCAGAAGATTGTTACCATGCACCACTTGAGATACGATGGTGCTGCCATTTTGTATTGCATCATTTGGATTTCCTTTGGATTTCACAGGAGGTTATGCATACAGAGATATCAAGGAGTCCCCCCCATTTCTAGGTTTTGTCTTGAGCAGTGTGATGGTTGATGATGTTAGTTACAAAGATGAAAAGGCTGTGAAAGAAACAGGCCTAGAGCAGCACTAAAATAAGCAGTTTGTTTTGGATCTTTTATGTTTGAGTGTTCAGGAATATAGAAGTGAAGGTATGGATTGACAGGAAGATATGTGAATTTGGAGATCTGAAATTCATTGGCACTTGGATAAAATTCAAGCCATGACTGTACATGAAATCATCTAGAAATATAGATCATAACACAAAGAAGTCGAGAGCCAAAATGGAGTAACCATGGAATTTAGACCTTAGGTTGAAAGAGCCAACACAGGAGAACAAAGAGGTGAGTGAGATACCTCTGAGCTACAAGAGGGAAAAGTTTCAGGAATCATCATTGGGAGGAATGCTAAGAGAGTCAGTTAAATGAGAACAGAAAAGTGATCATTAGAATAGCAAAGTGGATGTGGTCTTTGAAGTTGATATGAGCAAATTCTGTGGGATGTGGGTTTGGAAATTGGATTTCAGCAAATGAAAGAATATACCAAGTGGAGAGTGATGAAGCTGACGAGGTCATTTAGCAAGGTATCTGACTGTTAGTAAAGACAAGAAAATTATGGCAATAGATTTTATTTTGTGCTAGTATAAGCAACTCTTTTCAGGATAGTGGAATAATTCTGGAGAAAGCTGGACCTTGACTATACAAGAAAGGGAAAAGAGATGTGGGATTCGGAGAACAAGTACAGAGTTTCTCTGACCCATTCAATAGCCAAACTCCAGAAATTGTTATAGTGAGATAGAAAACATAGGAAGAAATACAGTTATATATATAGATTTGATGCTGTAGTATTGGGGGACTGTGTGACTAATTACTTGTTTTTCCTCAATGGAGAGTGAGGAGATGTAATTTACTGAGAGGTAGATTAAGTGCAAAAGGAAGAGTGGCTGTAGATGTTAAGAAATTGAAATTACAAAATAAAAGTATTGAAACATGGGGAATTGGAATATGGGAAAAGGAAAATGATGGGCATTTCAGGCAATCTAGTGCATTTATTCATAAGTTCATTAGAGATATGAATTTTGACTTTGATGAATTACTTTTTTTCCTGATAAGTAATTTTGGACAAATTTTAGCATGTAGAATCTAGCACATAGAGGTTAGAATATGGTCCTAGGAACAAAGGAAGCACTTTTTCTATTTATGTGGATCTCAAAATAAGATGAAAACTATTCAGATCCTGAGTGCATTTTCTAATTAACTGGGCACTTTGAAACAAGATCTTTAAGAGAATTACTGAATCAGGTGGTACAAAGGAAAAAATTGTATTCATTCAAATATGCACATCAAAAAGAAAAGGGGAACTTTCGAACTGCCTGTGTAGTTGTAAAGTCCACTCAATGCAAGTCAAGAAGTTATGTTGCAGCTGCTGACTCATCAGGCTTAACTCTCCACGCAATGATGTCAGTGTCAAAATCTCTGTTCACTAACAAAAAAGCACAATAGTACTTAACAAATAGCTAAAAGCATTTTCAGCTGGAAAAAGTTTTTAACCAGCCTAGGAAATTTTCACTAGTCTTCCTGTTTATATTGTGGTAATGATTATGCATCTCCTAGCCCTCAGAATCTCTATCTTGAGGATGCCCAATGTCATTCCTGTAGATTATCATTTACATTTTTATTAAACTTCTCCTTCTCAGAGAATTTTTCTTTTAGTAAACATAGCCTGCCTTGGTCTTTGCCAATTTGCATAACAACATATGTGTGCATATCTGAGTGTATTTGTATGCACAAAGATATCTGTGTATACTTCAAAACCTTTGGCCTCGGTGAAGCTTTGTTCTCTGAGTCTGGGCAGTTTATTTCCTTAGTTGTATATATTTTGTTGGAAACAAGAATCCTCAGCTGATGAAGAAGTAGAAAGGACCAGGTTCTTACTGCAAGGTGATTTTTTTTTCTGATTTTCTATAGTAAGGAACTATTTTGACCTTCTGTCTTTGATACTGAATACACAGCTTTGAAAACTGTAGAATTCATGTATGTAGCCAGAAGTAGAGGTGATGGTGTGGGAGTAAATGCTGTGTTTGTTAAAGGATGAGTTATACTCAGTAGCATGTAAAGCAGGGGTCATGACTGGCTTGACAGTCTATCTGTGTCTTTATTGCTGTATTTCTTGGTTGGAACTTCCATGGTATTTTGTGTAAACCAATTCTTTATTGGACTGAATTTCCAGGAATATGCTCAGAATGTCTACATCCTTGGTCAGTGCCATCAATATGCAAGGAATAGCTCTCTGTCATTTTAATAATAAAAAAATATCACTACATGTTTCTAAATGCTACAGAGGGGTCAAGTAACACTCAAGTTGTAAAAGACTACACAGAAGATTTCATAAAGGTGTTATAGCATCATACAGTTAATAAACTGCTCCTAAGTGAATAACCATTTTATTCTAAGATCTTCTAGTAGCTCATCCTAAAATGCTACTTGTTATGCCACCTAAAATGTAGTACAACTTTTGCTGTGTAATGTTTCACAAGGCACTACATCAAAATAGGGTTTGGGCCTTTTCTCGGTTCTGGCTCCCACTTGGATTCACTCTCTGCAGCCACAAACTTTGGGTAAAGATTTGGAGACAGATAATTCTCTAAAAGAGAATTCTTTGTCTCTTTTGTATTTTCTTTCAGGGGGTTTCTGTTTCTTCCATTCTATCCACTGCTCTTCAACTCACATTTAAGTACTAATCCCCAGCAGGTAAGAGATTCAACTTTCACCTGCAGAAGAGATGGAAGATCATGAGTCATATTTCTATATGCCTAGATTATGAGAGTTGCTAGACAGGATGGAAGAAATAATCCAAGAAGAAAGCTAGGAGGTCAAAAGAAATAAAAGCCAAATGTCATGTCCCCAAATAGGCAATATGTAACAAAATAGAAGAGGAAGGGAGAATTTGAACTGCCTAAACTGTTTAGAAGGTAAATCAGGATCATCTGGAGGGTGAGGAGCAGCTTCCTCACCTTTCCACAGCAATGTGGAGAACTTGTGAGTACTAACAACTGAGGAAATGGCTCTTGGCCCAGGGAGTAGAGTGGCATGGTGATACTGGTTGATTCCATATTGAGGCCTCTGTAGATCTCTACTGATTCTTAGAGGCTGGAAGGCTTATATCATTTGTTTACATTTTTCAGTTTTGAAGTTGAAAGTCTGACTTAACTTCCAGAATCCATGAAATTTTTCTGTCCATTTCTACTTTATTTTCATGTGGGCAAAGAGCTACGTATGTTCTGATGACTTGGGCAATACAAGAAAGCTGAAATTTTATAAGGAGGTAAATGCATGTAATTGTCACAAAGCCCACTTAAGATAGTATTCTTTACTTTCATGAAGCAGTACAAAGGGGGATTTCTTTCAAAAGAAGCAACTTTCAAGGAAAAAAAATGTGTGTATAGCAATGATATACCCACACACATAGCACACACCTGCAAAGAAAATAATTATAATGATTTATGGATCATCTTCTTTATGCCAAGCACTTTGCCAGACAGTGAACCTACAGAATCCTTAGTTCTTGGTAAAACCTGACAAAGTACATATATTTTACAAATGAGGAAACTCAAGTTGAAAAAGTTTGAATAACTTGGATATTTGAAATGAAATATTTTATATAGCCAAGATTCAATCTAGTTTTTGTGATTATGTTTTATAATTTTAAATATTTCTGAGTGCGTGTTGATCAGATTAATAGGAGAACAAATGTGCATATTTTATTTTTATAGGAATGATTTATCCCATTTATCCCAAATGAAGAAAAATATTGTTAGAACATTTTTTTCATTCATTTCATAAAATTAGGAAAAGAGGAATGACTGAAAAAATTATGGAGGGTTCTAATTCTACATCTACCAACCATGAATTCCTTGCATTATTGATTTGTGTTAAGAATACTGGAACTCAGAAAGCACAAAAAGCAATAAGCAGACTACTGAGCATTTCATTAAAGATAAGGGAGAACTGATTAGTGGGAAAAATTAATAGAAACTTTGGAAATAATCATGTAATTTTGAGTTAAAATTGGTCTGTGATAGGGGTGTTTATTTCAGAACTTTTGTATGGCTAAAAATAAAATTTGGAAACTACTAGAATGTTTCCTAGTTTGGAAAGTTGAACAAATTTTGGTACATGAAAATCTTGGAAAATTACATAGTCATTGAAAAGAAAGCATTAGATCTATGTCAATTGTCTGGGATAGAATCTATGATTATAGTGAGAAAGAAAAGCAAGATGCAGAGATGAATACATAATATATCCCTTACGTAGGTTGGATTCTCTAGGACACAGACTCTGAGATGTAGTTTAGACTTAAGGGTATTTATTAGGGAGTGTCTTGCAATCAACTCCTATGAAAAGGTGTGGGGGAAATAAGACTGGGCAGAGGGTAGAGCTGAGCTGTGAAGCAGGCCTGATGAAAATCTTGGCAGACTCAGCAGAGAGATGTAGGAATAAAAAGTCTATCAGAGTGATTTTGCATTGGGCCAAAATGGCCACTGAGTCACATCCTGACCTAGATCATTCATTTGATGTGGGTTGTTTGGGAAACAGTGTGACCTGGTGCGAGGCAGCTTTTTGCAGGTAAGATAATCACCAAAGACACCAAGAACTGAAGGCATCTGCTGCTGGCACTCCCAGCTTCTAGTGCTTTGTGGAGAGGAGATTTGACTAGTGCCTCTGTTCCTCCCAATACCTAAAACAAATTGTGCCCAATCCTAACAGGTATAAATATATTTGTAAATGATTACATAAGAGCATAGAGAAAAGTAGAGTAAAATCTTGGTCCTAGGGAAATCAAGTGGGCTAAAGATGGTATTGGTAACCAAAACAAAAAAGGTAAAAATGTTGATAACAAAAAAGAAGGTTTGATATCTTATTTAGGTAAAATTTAAAATGTATCAGGGTAATGCTTAGAGGAATTGAAGACTGGTCATCAAATAGTATTTATCTCTGGGTTTTGACATTGCCTTCCCATTATTCTCTATAATATTTAAATGAAAGTAGATATGCAGTGCTCATAATTTTTTTTAAAAAATAAGGCTATTTACAAATTAATAGCAAATGAGGTGATAACTGAATATACTTAAAACAAGGCTTTTACTTTTTAGAAAGTAGATTTCAAAATGTTCTAAATCACATAGCAAGGTGCTCTGAAAGACAAGATAGTTTTAGAGGCATTGAAGTGTTGCAAAACCAGTCATAACCTCTAAAAATTAAAGTTAATAAACAAAGCCTTCAGATGCAACATGCATTTATTTGAATGTTTCTAAGTGTTTTTCATAAACGAGGATCTGATTTAGGGTGAGTCACATAGAATGTAGAATGAAAACAAAAAATTTCATTTTTATGGATGTCATTCTATAGGGAAAAAAGAGAAAATAAACAATAATAACAGTAAATGAGTAAATACTTTGGTAGGTTAAAAGTTGTGAAGGCAGTTTCCAGGAATGCAGGCTGTCAGACTCTATGATTTGCATTCAGGAGTATTTTGAAGAATGTTCTTAGGAGGAGCAGCTAAGAGGGGACACAAGTAGTCCAGTGTAACCTATTGTCATCAATAGTTTAAAGATTAAGAGAGACTCACTGTGACACACCAATCGGAAGTGTTCTTCCTCTGGGAACATGACCTGTAGACCTGTAGAATCTATAGTTGAGGTGCCTTCAACTGTATTTTGATTTAGGACAGAAGAGTTGATGCTGAATCAAGATTAAAAACATACCATTGTCCACTGGAGTGAGTATAAATTGTTTCTTGCCCTCTTTTCTGAGAAGTTGGAAAATAACACTGTGCCAGATAAATTACTATATGCCATGTACCTGAGATATTGTTAACTGACTTTGATGAAGGTACCACATCTAGCAGAGCAAATGCATTTGAGGTTTTCATAAGACTAAGTTTTCAGCAAACTGTAAATCCAGGATCCATCTGGATTGTAGAAACCTCACTGGAAATTAAATGGAAAAACAATATGGGTCACTAATACTTGAACTATTGTCTTTCTTTAATAGTGACAATAATCTCTTCTTATTCTCAACTGGTTTCAGTATTGACATATCTATGACCACTGTGAATGGCAAGTTTACAGCCTTTTGATTTTGTTGCCCTCTATGATAATGTTACAAGTCAAAGAACCAAACTGTAATATTTTTTAAAGCTAATTGTGTCTATTTCTGTTATGCATTCAGGGACCAAATGAGTCCACAAACCCACAGTGGGCCACATGTGGGACTTGACTCAATGAATACTGTCCTCTCCAAACAGAAGGATCAAAATGATGCTTTAGAACACCAGGCTTCTATGTCAACTTACATCTTGTGTCTAACAAATCTTAGAATATTTTTGCTTTCTTCCTCACTCCCATGTATAATTAATTACTCAAGTAAATGGCAAGGTCCATTTGGGAGGGACAAGTAAAATCATTTCTGTGAACTCTTTCCTCTTCCATGATGTTGTGGGTTTCTTCCTTTTGAGAAACAAGTCTTGCTCTCAGTCAGTAATTTCTAGGTCTGAATAATGGCTCAGGTCTAGAATTGGTAAGGAACTGAAACCCTTTTTGGAGGGTGGAGTGTGACTTCCCTTAGCCTCCTCATCTTCCATCCTTGGTTTTGGATGTACCTTTATTGGCTGTGCATATATCTTACCTCTGCTGTATTCTATTAATCACCTCTGTAGCTTTCTGATCTACTGGCTATCACTCTGATGTTGCTGCTCATTATAATAATTTCCCAAATTGGTATCTGTCAGTTTGACACTACTGCCTTGTCTTCATTAATTAGTTATTCCAGGAGTCCAATTGGTGAGTCCAGTTAAGGATAGACAGATAAGAATGAGTGGTCTAAATTCCAAATCATGTGTAACTTGAGTATTAGGAGGTTAGCAAAGCAAGAGATAAATCAGGGGAGTAAATTTCTAAAAGCTATGGAAAGAAAATGCCAAATGCTGTTGATGGGTCAAAGAAGAGGAAGACTGAAGTTATCTTTGAATATTATAAGATACAATCATTGCAAATCTTTACAAGAGCCTAACTTAAGAGGTTCAACAGATAAAGGAAGAAGGGAATTACAGCATTGCATATATTCTTTTGAATTTTACTGTCCTAAGAGTGAGTGGAGCTGAAGATGGAGGGACAAAATGTAATTAAAATGGAAAAACAAAGCAATGTGTTTGTATACTGACAGTAATAATATGGATAAGAGGAATAATTTGATGCTGGGTGGGGAGAAGAGCTAGAGTGAGGTTCTTGAACAGGGCTATAGCAGATGGGCATAGTGAGACTATAAAGGGTTTGGATTTAAATAGGAGCACTCAGAGTTTATTCTAATAGGAAAAAATACAGAACATCTGTGCACATATTTTTTTTTAAATATTTTTTAGTTGTTGATGGACACAATGTCTTTATTTTATTGCTTTGTATGTGGTGCTTGAGGATCGAACCCAGGGCCTCACGCATGCGAGGCAAGCGCTGTACCACTGAGCTACAATCCCAGCCCCCTGTGCACATATTTTAAAAGCTAAATAAGATATGATGGTGGGGGCTCATGGAATTTTTCTTCCAGTAGCTTCTATGAACTCATTGAAGTGAAAACTGGAATAAAGAATAGGGAGATGACATTATAAGCATGAGGAGAGATGATATTAAACAGAAGAGAGGAAAGAGAAAGAATAAAAGTAATATAATTGCTCTGTAACATTTAAGGCCCACTTGAGTAATTGCTATGAAGCTAAAGTAAGACTTAGACTTGTAAATTTTCTTCAGCCATATTTGAATATTCAGATACAGAAATGAAGGAGACACAGAGCTGTGTTTAACCAGGATTAGAGGTTTGCTTTGCAAGTTTAGGCGATAGAAGACCAGGTAAATTAAGGTCTATGAAGAGAGTGTTCAAAATGATCAAGCACAGAAAATTGAAAATATTTAAAAGGGATTGTTTACAAAGATTGACCAAGCTAAGTATTCATAGAAACAAAGGCATGAAGGGATAATGAAAATGGTGGTAGATCAATGGATTATAGGTCTGGTAGGTAGGAAGGTTGCAGGGTATTTAAGAACCAAGGATTTGAAGAAGTGTTCTGGAAAGACACTGGAAGGAAGTGATGAATCGATAGTGGGACCGGAGAGTTTAGTGATTGACGCGTCAGAAGAAATGATCATTGAGGGGAGATGGTGAAGGAGCAAGTGTACTGGAAGAACTATATACCTAAACACTGAACACACTCAGAATCAAGAAGAGTTGTGATAGAATAAGCCAGGAGCTAAAGGTAACTTTGTCAAATATTGATAGGAAGCCCACAGACTTCTAGGTGATCTTAACAAGGCAGAGAAGATGGTGCTGTGATCTAATGATCTTTATATTAAAGCAGGGCTAGAAGAGATTTGAGGAGTGTAGAATAATCTGTAATTGGTGATGAGGAGCAAAGATGAGCCATTTCTGTTGTCACCATGTAAGAAAGCATCAGGGCATGCAGTGACCCCAAAAGAAGCACATTTCAACAACTACAAGAAGATGAAATGAACTTTCAGAGAAGTTGTTCAGGACAAGGGGGACTTTGAAGATGGACAATCTGTCTTAGGTGTCAGGGGCAGTAGAAGATGGCCTCAGAAAGTTGGTTTTACAGAGCTATATGGGGACTAGAATGTGCAAAATAAGAATGTCCTGAGAATCTAGGACTTCTAGTCATGAGTGACAATAATATTGGAAAAGTGTATAAAAAGTAGAGTCTCAATGGTCTCTTGCCCATGGTGGAGGAGCTGAGTATGGGGAGGGGTATGTGAAGGTTAGTTTATGCACCTCTCTTCATGTTCTTGATGGAGATTAGAGACCAGAAGAGGGATGCTCTTGACTGCATAGTTATCCATGTAACTATAATACTTTTGAAACTCTTCCCTTTAGCAAGTTATTTTGTTTTACATGGGGCAAGCTCAAATATGTATCAAAAGCTTTGAATTTCTGATTTTCACATAAAATAATACTTTTATATAATGTAAATTATGAAATAACCATAGTTTGGGAATATGGAGTTGTCCTCAGAGCAAAAATAGTAAAGGAGTTTGCCATTTCATCTCCACCCAATTAGTGGTGAACACAAAATTGCTCTGAGTACATCAGGATTACCCCTGGCAGCTACTTTCAAGACTTTTTGGACCATTTAATGTCACCATTTCTGTGGACCACTCATCAATTCTGGAGTACCCTTCCTTTTGGGAATTCCTATGACCCTCTCTCTTCCTGATGACTTTCTGAATCACCTCCCTTGTTTTTTGAAGCTCAGCTTTCTCTTATATAAACTGTAGGCATTCATCACATTGTCAGCAAGGTATCCTTTCCCTTTCCATTCTCTGGCTGGGATCTGAATCTAAAATGCCCCTAGGGGATGAAATGCCTGTCTTCCTTCTAAACCATTGTCTCCAATATAAGACAGAGGGATCCTTTCAAAACAAAAACAAACAACGAACCAAAAAAAAAAAAAACAAAAAAAACAAAACAAACAAACAAACAAAAAAAACACCTCCTTTTGCAGACATCTTGAATAAGCAATATTTAGTGCCTTCCTTTTACTTCAGGGAAAGCAAATCTCTTTTCTTCAGCATAACATTAAAGGATATATGAAACTTTGTTCTTCTCCCTGGGTCTCGTTTCCCATCACTTTTTCATTCTTGAATGGTCCAATTATTGTAGCCATTTTCAACAACCCACCATTTGTGCTACATACTTATGTTCCCTCAGTTTTTGCTTATATTGTTTCCTTTACATTCATATTATTTCTTCTCTTCTACACTTGGTAGTCTTTCCAGTTTAAAGATAACTTCTTTCATGAGGTCTTCCTCAGGAGCACTTCAGCCCTCCAAATTGTTTATCCTTCCTGTTTACTTTTATTACACTCACTCATATTTAAGGCAGTTTTACGAGTCTGGTTTTTTTTCAATTAAATTTTACTTATATTCACTTAAATTCTTCCTTTTATAAAAAGAGGTGAGATAATTGTCTTTAGGATTATGCATGTGTATGTGTGTGTGTGTATTTTGTTGCTGTCTCTGTACTCTCTATTCAACTATTAGTTTCTCAAGGGTAGTTTCTCTGTCCTTCAGTACTTGACACAGTACCATACACCTAGCTGGTGTTCAAGAAATATTTATTCAATGAAAATGTGATACAGGGCAATCTAGACTGCAAAGGAGGGTGAATGACTATCAGCTGAATAAAGAGATGACAGTAGAATGTTAGTTACACTAGTATAGGGATTTTAACTTGTTTTATCTCCTTGGGATGAAGTACAAATTCATTG
Organism: Geosciurus inauris; assembly: GCA_004024805.1. Taxonomy (NCBI): domain Eukaryota; kingdom Metazoa; phylum Chordata; class Mammalia; order Rodentia; family Sciuridae; genus Geosciurus; species Geosciurus inauris. The sequence continues at coordinate 125,147 of PVHX01002655.1, read as the reverse complement.
AATAAAGAAAGATTAATATAGAAGATTTCACACTAACATTTTAACACCTAACCTTGGGAAACACAGAGGTGTTACATGAATCCTAAGGTTTTGTCACATCCCAATTCAAATGCACTTTTGAGAAAATTGGTGGCTACTTTTCTCACAGTCAACCTTTAAAAAAATCTAAACAGACATAAAAGATTTTTAAAAAATGTTTTTCCAAGAATGATATTACAAAACATAGCCATTCTTACTTTCATCAAACTTTTAATTTTAAAGAATGCTTATTAAGAATGCTTAATTTATTTCAATTTTTAAAATCAATCACTCTCATGCTGAATATTTTTAAGTGAATATGACACTTTGCATGGATCCCATAAATAAACAAAACGTGCACAGCTTTGTTTATGTTAGGAACCTTCTGCTAAGTGTTGCTTCTATTTATTTACTTTTAAATTATGCCAGATTTTTGCAAATTTGAGTCAGTTTGGGGATCAACTTGAAATTTTAAAGACTGGTTATTTACTTTGCTCATGATACCTTGCAAATGTGTTAGGGTAATAGTTTTAAGGGCCAGAAGGTGGCAAAAAAAGGAAAATGTTTAAAATGGACTGAATTATGGAAATAGATGTTCAACACCATAATATTTTTTTTATTATTTCTAGTAATTTGATTTTCTTTAACTTTCTCATTTTCTTTTTCTCCTCATATCCAAAGTTTTTAGCCACCATTTCTCATACCTCAGATACTCACATAAACTCTTGATTTGTATAGCACAGCACAAAAGGTCTGTGGCAATAAACATGCGACATTATTCAATAAAGATATGTAGATAAACAGAAACTTCGCTCAGAAATTCATGTTACTAAAAATAAGCCCTGGTAATAGGCATTCTTATCTAAAATTATAATTCACTAATTCACTCATAATAAGAAGCTGGCATCTATAAACTATCTTGCTCTTATCATGTGTAATCTCATGTGATTCATGAGATTTAGGAGTGGTCAGCTTTTCCAAGACAGTGGAAATGGAGTAATGATAGTTCTAGAAGGCAATAGACACTGATACTTGTCTCACAACTATCCAATCCCTCCGTCTCCTTGTTTCTTAACTGAGTCATCCTATGTTCAAGCATCTTTGATCCTCCACCCTGCCGCATTGGTCCCATTCTTTGTTCCAGGGATGGTCAATACTAATAAGACTACAGCAACCTCAGTCTCTTTGAGGATGGTTTATACATGGGCATATGGCCTCATTTTGGCTAAATGGATCTTAGAAGAAATCAACAGTATTGCATCCAGTAAAGTTCCTTACTCTGAAGGTACAGACATAAAAAAAATAGCTCTTTCTTTTCCCAGAATTCTTTTTTTTCATTTATTTTTTTTAAAAACTAATTTATTATTCTAATTAGGTATATATGACAGAAGACTGCATTTTGATTCATTATACACAAATGCAGCATGACTTTTCATTTCTCTGGTTGTACACAATATAGTGTTGTGCTATATGTGCAGTCATATATAAACCAAGGGCATTGTTGTCCATCTCATTCCACCATGGTTCCTGCCCCTTTACCCCCTCCCTTCCCTCCCTCCCTTTTGCCCAAAGTTCCTCCATTCTTCCCATGCCCCCACCCCCACCCCATTATGGCTCAGCATCCACTTATCAGAGAGAATATTCAGCCTTTGGTTTTTTGGGATTGGCTTACTTTACTTAGCATGATATTCTCCAACTCTATCCATTTGCCTGCAAATGCCAGAATGCTTTTTGATGACTGGATATGATGCCTGGAATGGCTGCAGCAGTAACTGTTAGGGAAACCTGCCTGAGGGAAGAACCAAGATGGTGGGGGACTGAGTATAGCACAGGAAGATCTGGCATCCTCAGCCACAGGTGTCCCTTGCCTGCCATAACTAGCTTTCATATTTTAAGCCAGTCGGAGTAATTTCCTCTTCAATGTAGTCAGGAGAATCCTGATAACCTTCTTTCTGTCTATGGTTGAATGATACAATTATTTCGTGTTTGGTATTATGAAAGGATATACATATCTGGATTTCTTTTGCAAGTAGATAGTGAGCTGTAAAATATCTGGAGGCAAGCTTTCACTGGACAGTGTTCAAATTTTGTACTTGAACTTTCATAAAGAAAGGAGTGTAAATCAATAATATAGTTATTGGATAAAAGTTGTTTCTTTTTCATTAACATAAGGTAGCCAAGAATTACGGGAATAGAAATATTTAAAAATAGAGACACTCCAAAGAATCACCATCATATCATCATGCATTTTAAATAAGCCAAGTTGGAAATAGGTAAAACAACTGCTCTTTCAAACAGAATTTTAGCAGTTAACAGAAAGAGATTGGGGTATGAACAGTGGCCCTTCTTTCAAAAAGTGGTTAACCCAAAGAAAGAAATACAACATTATTATGACCATCCAATGTACATTACTATTTTGGTCATTTTGCTAATTTTCAATTAAATATAGTTTTTACTTCAGCTTCAATGAGTTAATACAGTTTAAAATTTTATACTTTCTAAATTCTACTTGAAAACTAGTTTTAACTGGAATATTTTTAATAAAATGTCACAATTTTTTAAAAGAGGTAAAGATATAATTGAATATGATTTTACTCAATCTATATATAGTTTTGTGGGATATGATTTGAAAGGTGAAATGCTAATTTTTAATATATTAGTATTAAATGTGGCTGTGATGTTCATTATGTGATTTAATTATAGTTGTAATCCTGACCAGTTCATTTCTGGCCCTCAGAATTCCTTTGTGGAAATCAGACCCATGAGAGGCTAGAAATGCAGATTCAGTCCTTATGTGTACAGGTGTTAGAGAGCAGAAAGAACCAAATATGCTGGCAAACTAGGGACTCATTGAAAGTAGTTTCACTGTTTTCCAAATGTAATAGAGATAGTAGGTTCAGATCTCCCAGTTTTTGAAGGAAATTGCAAGTCTAATTCAGTTTATTTAACTCCAATGGATCCACACAAAAGATGTTTTGGGAGCAAATTCAAATTGTGCACTGGCAGTTTATGATTCTAACTTAAAGGAAGAGGGTAGGTAGGATTACTTGCTCAGATGCTACTGCTAAACTGGATGTTGAGTTCCTGATGGCGATGGTACAATTTGAGAGAAGTGGGGCAGAGGGCATATTTGTCATCCAAGGTAAATCTCAAGCAGGAAAAACCATACTTAAGTGAGATAAAAATGCAACAAATGTGATATTAACTTTGAAGACAAAAGAAAATGAATGTGTAAAATTAAGTACTATGTGAGAAGGAAGGAGTCATGATTTGCAGGTAGTTCTGCTAAATAGCTCTAACACTTTCCCAACATTAATTAAACCTCACAAACCCTGTAAGATAGGTAATTACTATAATTAAACCAATATTCCAGGATGGTAAAATGAAACTTAAAATATCCAAGGTCAGAATAAGAATGTATGGCCGGCCCAGTTTAGTAGATAAACTACAAATTCTTACATTGGATTACTCTTTTTAGAAAGGGGTCCTTTCTCTCTTTTTCCTCCTTCTATATATATTTAGATTCATATATGATGATAGAACAGATAAACTTGAACATTGAGAAGCTAAACTGCAAATTGAATAGGGAAGCTTGAGGACAGTAGAGAACAATAACTGAAGGAACAATCCAGAGCCCATAAATAACATATATAATATGCAAACTCCATTTCAATTAATTGTTTTTATTTTAAAATTCTTGATTTAAATTGCTGGTTTAGCTAAATGCATCAGGAAATCAAGAAATCAATGCACGTAAAGCATTCTCCATACTACACAACAGCATATAAAAGACTGTCATTAGTTTGGAAAGAAAACACAGCAGACAGACAGAAGGAACTCTTCTTGTTGCTATAACTACGACATAACAAAGGTCAGCACTGGGGGAAATAAAACACCTTCCTGGATAGAACGTTAACAACTCAGGGATATTATCTTGAATCCTTCCTCTCAACAAAGAAAAAGAGAAACGCTTTTTAAAAAAAATTATTAATAAAAGGGTTAACTGAAGATAAACTAAACAATGGAAATGCACATTAAAAAAACAGAAACATAAAAACTGGTTTTGATTTGAAATAAAATATTGAGACCAAAATCCAGAAACTTGTACTTTTGCAAATGGGGATATCCACATGACATTAGAAGTCTAAAATCTCAAGTTTGGGAGAAAAATAAATATATTCTTTTTAATGTTTATGAACATTTTGATGAAAAATGTCTTTATTGGATTTAAAAGTGGCAAGTTCAAAACTGGTGATTTCAATTATCATTACTTAATAGAAAATGGTTGAAAATACATTGAAGTTCAAAGTTTTGCAGAGCTTAAACAGTCTAACTTTGGAGCCTAATGTTTTTAACAAGTAAATCTTAGAAATCACTCTATTATTAAGAAGTCTTGGAGATTTTTAGAGGTTTTTTTTGTTTTTGTTTTTGTTTTTGTTTTTAATAGCTGGGCAAGTTGTATGTGACAATTTGAAGAGACTTGTTTAAAAACCACTCCAGTTTCTGCCCAGAAATTTCATTTTAAACAAAAGATCCAACCTTTCCCATGGAGCTAAGGAGAACATTAGTTACCTGAGTCATTGAGTTTGGAGTTTTGACTGGTAATTAGGAGGACTGAGAGATGGACTCCTGTTACTTGATTTCCAGTGTCCTGTGAATCCTTTCAGATAAGACTTGGGTATAAAAAGGAGGAGGCTGAGAGCAAGAGCCGACCTGCCACATTCTGGACTGCTGCCAGGAGAGCATGGATGACTCTAACACTCATGCCTGTGACAGGATAGTGCCCAGTGTTTTCTGGTCAGCTCAGAGTTGCAGATTTTACCACAATACTTCCACACTTTGCTTTACCATTATTTACCTATCTTAAGGGATACACTTAAGGAATGCACACAAGTATTCCTAGATCTAAGGCAAATTTTCCTAGGAAAAGTGCCCATGTAAGGACCCTTGATACAGCTAGGTAGAGAACAAGAGGTAGCTCAAAGGACAGCTTGATGTTCAGATTCTAGATACTAACAAGTCTAGTTGTGTTTAGATCTATTAGTATCTAGAAGTTACTTACCGTGACATAGTGTTCTGCACCAAAATCAAACTATTATTTCCTGCATGAGTAAGTACTATGAAAAAGTCTGAAATGCTATTGCTTGGGTTTCTAATAATCCAATGAACAAACCATACCAAATATTTATGATAAAATATAAGGAAGATCATAACTAATCAATATCAAGTTAAGTTCTTTTCCCGCAGAAGGATCTTTCTTCTAGAGACTTCCTTTTCAAGGCTAAATAGAAAGTATATAGGTTTTTGTATCAGAGTTATAATTTTACAGAAATGAGAAATTATATCCAAGAAGAAATGCCAAAAATAAAGAAGAATAGAGCTTACCAAATTTGGTCTTATGAAGAATGATTCTAAAAATTGATGTCCAGGATAGTAGTTGATATGTCACTGTGTAGTGTCCAAAACGTGTGTAAAAATATATAAATGTGTGCTACTTGATTAGCTGATTAGTTGATTTGAATATGGTGCTAACGAGACCAGGGTAATGTGTTTAACCCTGTGAACCAATTATTTTCATTATCCTCAATTGTCATAGTCTTTATCCTTGGCAATGGCCAACCATTCCATAAATGAATTCTGTGAGTCATTAGAAAACAAGGTAAGAAAGTAAAGATAGCTGAGAAAATAGCTCAAAGCACATGACCTACTGTATTGGCAGGTTAAAAGTACCAGCTTCAAATACGAAGGTTAGCATTATGCTAATGTTGTATCGATATTTAATTAGAAGTGAAATAAAATAATAGGTGTGCAGAATATTGATTTTAAGAACTAGTTTTATCAAATCCCAATTGTTGAACTACCACCAAGAAAACCACTAAAAATACACTTAAAGTGTTCAATTAAGGCATTTAAAATGTTATTTCATTGTGATATTATAATTCATTTGTGCAAAACTCTCTTTTATGTATATAACTATACTTAATCTTAGACTATAGTTCTTTATTAATTAAATTTCCCCACCTCTGGTCATGGTAAAGTGAGCCATGTTTTCTGAGAGAAACTGGTCTGTTGGAATAGAGTTCTTGGAGAGAGTAACAAAAGATGGAGGTAAAAGATGGGGTCATTTGGCGAAGGGCTTTGAACACTGTTATATGAATTTGCATTTTTATCTATAGAAAATGGAGAACTGACTTCTACACATTTCATATATGCCACTTTAATTCAACGTTCATGGCTTAGATTCTTACGAACCTCTTGTGCTACAGGAGTTATTTATGAAGTGGGACACAGAGTTGAGCCAAACATGATCCCTGAAGTCAAGAATCTCAAACTCTGCTAAAGATGTCAAATAAATGAATGTCTCAAACAACATTGTAAAGAAGAGTTGAAATTATTTTCCATCTTTTTCTTGGTATTTATGGTATTTACCTTCTATAAAGGGTGTGATTATTTTGTCATTATGGTCAGTGTGAACTGCTGAAGAAAGAGGTAATTCTTAGGGACCAAAAACATGAATTGGAATGTGGGTTCCAGGATGTTGGGAGAGATAGCCTCAAATACCTTTCCTGGCCCAGATGTTGAATATGTTTCATAACTAAGAGAGAACACGCTCTTGGTGGATTAGGAATGGGTTTGAAAGCATCTGCAGAGAACCTGATGGTGCCTAAGGTTTCTAAGTCATTTTATTTATTTATGGTATTTCCTCTTGTTGTGTTACCTCTGCTTTATTTTATTTTATTTCATTTTTTGGCACCAGGGATTGAATTCAGGGGTACTTGACCACTGAGCCACATCCCCAGCCCTATTTTGTGTTTTATGTAGAGATAGGATCTCACTGAGTTGCTTAGCGCCTCGCCATTGCTGAGGCTGGCTCTGAACTCACTGTTCCCCTGTCTCATCCTCCCAAAGTGCTGGGATTACAAGCATGAGCCACTGCACCCGGCTTGCTTTATTCTTTACTAAGTTTTTATTTGAATATTCTAATTTTGGCTTAGCTGTCCTACTAGTATTTAAGAAAGCATAATTTGTTCATAGTTACCAAACTTTCCCCAAGGTAATTATGATACTTTCAGTGTTAATCTCTAAGGGTGGCAATTAGCAGAAAAGCTCCCAGGGGAAGAGAAATCTCAAGGTCAGATTCAGAGTTGTGGGGCTTGCTTAATCTCTCCAGCAGATTATTCTCTGTATAGCATTACTCAGGGTGGGAGACTGCCAGCTTATCCACTACAATTGTTTCTGTACTCCACTGTGGTAGATTTGCATCTAGAAATGGCTGCCCAGCAATCTGCATGTAGGGGTGCCATGGACAACGTCTTGACAAGTGCATGGGAGCTGCAGAACTGTATTCCACTTCAACGCCAAGGTCTTCACAAAGCAATCGTGCCTTCTCCATGCTCTTTTGCCAGCTTGATATACTTGATGGAAAAGCCCCAAGATGGAAGGAAACTGGGTATCTGAATCACTCAAAGTTGAGCAGTTTTCTCACTTGAAAGTCCCACCCTTGATTGTTATGTGAGCAAACAATATACTTATGAGATTTTTGCACTGATGCATTTGGGGATCTATTTGTTACAACTGGATCAGCTACCTTTTCAGAAATTTTGGGATAATGGTGATGATAGGGATCATGATCCTGATGGATATCAGTAGGATTTTAAACATATTTCATAGCATAATACAACTTTTTTGGAGAGTGGGGACACTCTTTCAGGGGGTTCTGAAATTAGGAGTTTGTTTTCTCATCAAGATACGATGAGGACCATGTACTTCTGCTTCAAATCACAAAACACACAAAGCAAACAGCACTTCCAGGGAGTTGCAAGCTATAGCAGGCATCTCACAGAGAGAACAAACTCTGTTTTAGTATTCATGAAACTATGAACCCTAAGTGAGAGTTCACAAAAAACTAAGTGTTCTCAACAGTTGTGATCAAAGCCCATACACATCTTCTTGGAGAAGACAATGGAGGACATAGACTAGTGTGGGTGTTTAAATTTGTATACAAAGTAACAAAAGATGCCAAATAGACCAGAGAAGAGAGATTTCCCTTTATCACAGTTAGCTAGAGATGCAATAAATTCCTCAGTCAAAAAGCTATGGATAGGGCTGGGGCTGTAGCTCAGTGACAGAGCGCTTGCCTAGCACATGTGAGGCACTGGGTTCAATCCTCAGCAGCACCACACAAAATAAATAAATAAATAAAAGCTGTCCATGTACAACAGCAACAACAAAAAGGAAAAACAATGGATACTATTTCAGAGCCATGAGCTATATTGTATATTATTTGTTCTATACATTTATTTAATGTCCTATTAACAAGGGGCCTAAAATCGTAATTATATCTAAAGTTTTAGTATCCAGAGAGGGTCTATTGATTAATTGTTAATCATGAAATCTGGGAAAAGGTTTTAAGCATAAGGTTTTGGAGAGAAACAGAATTGAGTACAAAATTCAGCCGTGCTGCATACTAACTTCATGAGCTAATCTGGGTTACTTAATTTTTCTGGGTCTCAATTTCATTATTTGTAAAATGGAAGTAATAATTACTGCAAAGGGATATTATAAAAACAAAAAAATTCTGCAGATTACTTAATGCAGTGTCTGACACAGATGGGTCACTATGGCCTTATTGGTAACTCTTAGGAGTGTTTTGAGTGTTTTGTAGCTTTCTTTTATCAGTGAGAAAATAAAATAATTTTTTTTGAAAGCCCAGCTTATTTTCTATCATTTGTTTAAGATTTTATTTTGAAATTGAACTTAAAATGTTGCAAAAAGGAAAGCATGAGAAAAGGAATTTCCAAGAAGGAAAATGTGGCATGAGAAAGCATGATGCCTTTATTTGATTAAAACAACAAAAACTGCTTATTTACACACTTCAAATCTTCTAACATTAGACTGATATTTTAAATATTTGAAAAGATGGTTAAGAATCTAACATCTTTCTGGAATATATTCCCTCATTAAGAAGTAACCACAATGTGCTGACAGATTCCCTATAATGCTCAGCTCAAAAAAAAAAAAAAAAAAAATTGAATGGAAAAATTCATTCCTTGTTTATACAAGGCTTTAGCATAAAAATATTTTATTAACTTAAGTAATTATTAACCATCCAGTTATTTTGTCTATAAATGGCAATCATTTATAACCAAATTTATTCTGTTTTTAAAAATGACAAAGTGTATTAACCAACAAATCGCAAAACACAATCTGAACCCTATGGCAGTCTTTCCCAATCTTGAAACAGCACCTTCAGTTATGCATACCAGTTCCTACCATCTTATCAGTAATCTATCCCCATCAGTGCTGGCATCTTGATACGGTCAAGGTCATTCTTTTGAAAATTGAAATACAAAATGGTTTAAAATGTCTTTCAGCATTTTGTTCTTTCAAAAGATATAACTCATTTTTTCATTCTTTTCTGAAACTACACTATTTCAGTACTCTAGAATATAGTTTCAATAAAAAAGACTTTATTCTGCTTTATAACCAAGTTAATTTGAAGTTTTTTCTTTACTGCTTTTTATCATTTGCCATTGAATTTTTTCTTAGATGAAATCACTTAAAAAGATGCATAATTTTATGTCATATTTCATAACTATTACTGGTAGAATACATTTCAATAGTAAGATAATATACAGGAATATCTCATTTTCTTGAAGGTAGTGGTGAAAAAAGTTAATTCACAGCTGCATTTATGAGTGAGTCTTATTTATATTTGACCTATGGTAAAAACATTTGTCTTTCAATGATTAAACTATTTTCCCAAGTGACAAGAAGTGAAATGTTAATCATATACTGGTATAAAACAGATTAATTTAGATAGAAAAGTACTTTTTGTTTCAGTAAAGTTTGAAATTGAAAATAGGGCAGTGAGTTAAAATCTGATTTAATCCTTGGAACTACCAGATGGAATAGTAAAAGAGGGATGAGAGGGGAGGAGGGAAAGAGTGAGAAAGAGGAGAGAGAAAAGAGAGAAGAAAAAGAGGAGAGAGAGAGATTAATTTTCAAGCACCCCATCACCAGTTTTAACATTTTGGCATAATAATATTTCAAATGTCTGAATACCAAATGATTTTTTTTTAAATAGTCTTCCTGGGAACACCAGGAATATTATTTAGAAGCATGCGGTAGGGTGCGAACTAAGAGCTTTCTTCCAATAAACACGACCTTTTCTCTGTTTCTTGCATTGCTCTTCTCAGCCCAGGCAGAAAACCCAGACAAGTTTATTTACACACACACCCGCACACGCACACACACACCCCCACACGCAGAGAGAGAGAGAAAGAGAGAGAAGGAGAGAGAGAGTGGCGGAAACGCCCTCTTTCCATCCCTTCCAAACAATTATCTCTGAGAGCAAAAGAAAATAATCAACAGCCCTGTGTGCTCGGCGGCTGAGCCCGGGAGCCGGGCGCGGGGAGGGAGGGCAATCGGCAGGCGAGCAGGGAAACGTGGCTCCTCTGCCGAGGAGAGGATTTGTGAAAAGGAGCGCTGGCCCGCGTGCGCCTCTTGTTCCCCGTGTAATTTGCAGCCAATCATCAGTAGGTGTCCACGTCCCTGCGTCCTCCTCACCTCGGCGCCAATCGCCCCCCCGCGCCCCCGCCCCCAGCCTCCACACCTCCTCCTTCGCCTTTCTCTCCGCTCCCCTCCCCCAGCAACCACACACACGCACACACACAAACAGAGAGAGAGGGGGGAGGGTGAGAAAGAGAGAGAGAGAGGGAGAGAGAGGAGAGACTCCCCGGCTCCCTCCCTCCCTCGCACACAGCGACTGGAGACGGACGGAGAGCAACGCGCTGGGAGAGGAGAGACCACCGACAACAGCCCCGCGCTCTCACACATACACTCACACTCGGCTCTTTCCTCTCCCCCCACCTCCTCCTCCTTCCACCCCCACCACTAACACCATCTCCTCCTCCTTCTCTCTGCAACAAGAAAAAAAAAGCCATTTACAGGTATTTTTTTTTGATCCGCATATTTATTTACCCCCTCCCCAACAGTTTGTTTACAAGTATTAAAGTTGTAATTGGGAGCTGCCAAGACACATCTGGATTTGTGTTTCTTTGTGTTAGGGGGTGATGTGCAACTAATTAAAGGCAGACTGGCAGCGTCTGCAAATTCTAAGGCTCCCCAAATAAAAAGAGACTGGTAAGTGATTGTTCTTTCTCTTTCTCTGGCTTTTTTCTCTTAAATGTTTGCTGTCCGTTGGGATTGTAAAAGTAGATTATTAATGCTGGACTCCAGCAGTTAAAAACCGTGGCTGTATTAATTTATTAATTAATCTGCACCCGCCCCTCCTCCTGAATGTTAAATATGACCTTTGATCTCTATGTCTCTGGTAGACCAGACATACAATCTTAGGCATGTACAGTCACATTGTTTAAGGGCAAAACAGTATCATGAAGTATGTGTGTCTAATTTAGCTTTGGTATAGAACTATAGTTATTTGTGTGTGTTTTATTTTGTTTTTAAATAAAATGCAAACAATAGCTGTGGCTTAGGTACCTTTTTCATGCTCCAGAGATGCATTGATTAAACAATAATGACCTGGATACTGGGCACAATCATTTTTTACATTTCTGGTGGCATTAAACCTTGAGGTGGGAAGGGGGGAGGTGATGGCAATCAGAAAAGCAAGGAGAGCTTCTGTTTGGAAACACCACTCTTGACTCTGAAAAAGGGACACTAAATTATTTCTTTCCTTTTTTTTTTTTTTTTTGGAACAAGGTCAAAAGACTAAAATGTAGAAAATTTTCCCTCCACTCACTGTGATGATATCTATTGCATGGTTGGCATAACTAGTTTTTACTGAGTAGCAGTTATTATGGTCTTGCAGTTACAATGTGATTCGCAGAAACTGAAGCTATATGCATATTCTTGCTGTGTCTTTCCCCACCCCCTTCCAAGCATCAAGAATATTTAGCCAGGAGCATTTTGGGGGCACCCTTTGTATTGCCATCAGACCTCAGAAGGGAGCAGTTTTCCCTAATGTGAAACCACAGAGGAGGTTCCTGAGTGATTAGGGACTTGCTGTGATTGAAAGATGCCTGCTAGCTTCTAATCCAGCCTGGGGTGAGGTTCCTTATCTTGATTTACTTTGCCTAATAGGGATTTGTTTACATAAACCCCTCTTTTTTAGGGCGCCTCATCAGTAGGTCTTGAAGTTTTTTTGCACTTGGAGTTTGGGCATAAATGGTTCATTAATCTAATTATAAGCATAATTACTATAATTGATATCCATTTTAAACTCCGAATATTTGAGACTGAGACTACTGGGCCCCCATTTAGAATTTTCTGAACTCTACATTCTAGACCAATCTGTGGTCTTCAAAAGATGTCACAAAAAGATATTCTGGCAAAAAATATATGGAAACAAAGAAACTGGTTTTTAGGTGAATATACACTTTATGTCCTTGCTCTACTTCTTAAAAGGCTGTGATGTACTTCTTCCTCTGTAATAAACAACTAAAATACCTCTTCCTAAAGCATAATAATAGCCTGTGACCAGAGAAATGAATGCAAATACCCAGTTAACATTAAACTTTGCTCTCAAAAAGAGCAAAAGGGGGAAAACCATTTAAATGCTTATTTCTTTGAGTAAACAACACCTCAAGAGACCCCCTCCCTTTTACTCAATGTAAAAATCAGTGATGGTGAGAGATCATTAAGGGGAAAAAAAGTCCCATGCTTTCCTCTTGTCTTGGGAAGAGACAGCAATCTCCATTAGGTATGATTGGGAATATTCTTACAGAGGCTGCAGGCACTTGGTTAAAAGCCTGTGACACTGCTTGTATTTTTTTTTTTAATTTTATCTAGTCCATCTTTCTTTTCTTCTTTTCTTTTAAACAAGTAAAACACCACCCTCTTACCCCCACCAAGCCCCACCACCAAATGGCTTGTACAATTGAGACCTGTCCTTGGTCCATTGAATTAAGACCCTAACAGAGCCAGCTGTGCTGGGATTCAAACTAATGACCGCAGACACAGAAGGACACTGTGGCAGCTGGTAGTTCTTTTTTCCCTGCCTCTTTAGTTCAGATTGTATGTGGGCAGTCTCTTAGCTCTCAGTTGTATTGTGTTTGCTTACAGTTTATACTCGGATGTATTGTAGACTTTCTCAGTACTTCATTTGCTAATTTCCTGTTCATTTTCCTCATAGGGCCATTGCTGTTTTCTACTTTACAGCATTTGCATGCCCAGGCAGCACTTGTTCACACATTTCATAATGTTTAAATGCCCTCTGCTTATAGGTAGTATCGCCCTCCCACCCCTGATTTGCATGTCTTTAGCATTCCAATTGCCCTTTTCCCTCGGCATTTGTCACCCCCGTCTTCCCACTTTCCCTGGGTATCCTGGCTATTAATACATTTTCTCAGGAGGGTTACAAGAATAGGGGGGAGGAGCTGTGGTTTGCTGTGGGGAGGGAGGGAGCAGGGGTTGGGGTTGGGAGTGTTGCGGGGGTAGAAATGGGGGGTCACGTCTCAATGATTGTTATGCAAACGACCTGACAGAAGAATGTGGGAGCCTTTGGTGTCTGCGGTGGGGTAGTGAGGGAGGCTGTTTATTTATTTTTAATCTTTTTCCTCGTGCAGCTCGTTGGAATGACTTTCTTTATTTTAGTTGTAACAGTTGGAGGATAATGCAAAAGAAGACGCTGCCTGGGAATTCACCGTCTGTGGAAATGCGCCCCAGAGAGGAATAAAGCAGCCCTCACCTTGCTCTCCCCACCCGGACCCACTTTCCCCTCCCGCCTCGGCCCCCACCCCAACACCACCATCACCCCCTTTCCTCCCCCCCACCTTTCCCCCTTTCCCACCCAGGTGTCGGACCAGACGGTCCCCACTTCCACCCTGCACCCCTTCTTCCCCCCCTGCACCATGAACACCAATGTCTGCGTGGAGCCCGGGCCGAGCCCGGAGGCCCCGGGCTTGCCCAAGGAAAGCCACCTGCCCGAGGGGGCCCTGAACAGCCTTGTGGATTACAACTCGGAGATGGAGCGCTATCGCTCCTTTGCCACCTCCTTCTACAAGACCAACGGGGGCGCCTTCCCGCAGGCGGCCAAGATCGCGCGCATCACCACCCCCATCTTCCCCAGCAGCGCCGCCGCCGCCGCGGCCGCCGCGCGCATCGGCATGTCCCCCTGGAACTGCGACAACGCGGCCACCGCCGCCGCCGCCACCGCCATGCTCTGGGGCAGCGGCGGGGGCGGAGGCGGCGGAGGGGGCGGCGGCGGCGGCGGCGGCGGCGGGGGCGGTGGCGGGGGCGGTGGGGGCGGCAGGAAATCCTCCTCCGCCGCCGCCTCCTCCTCCGCCTCCTCCTCGGCGATCCTCCCCGCCGGCGGTGGCGGCGGCGGCGGCGGCGGCGGCAGCAGGACCAGCATGCACCACCGAAACGACTCCCAGAGGCTGGGGAAGGCTGGCTGCCCGCCAGAGCCGTCGTTGCAAATGGCAAATACTAATTTCCTCTCCACCTTATCCCCTGAACACTGCAGACCTTTGGCGGGGGAATGCATGAACAAGCTCAAATGCGGCGCTGCTGAAGCAGAGATAATGAATCTCCCCGAGCGCGTGGGGACTTTTTCCGCTATCCCGGCTTTAGGGGGCATCTCATTACCTCCAGGGGTCATCGTCATGACAGCCCTTCACTCCCCCGCAGCAGCCTCAGCAGCCGTCACAGACAGTGCGTTTCAAATTGCCAATCTGGCAGACTGCCCGCAGAATCATTCCTCCTCCTCCTCGTCCTCCTCAGGGGGAGCTGGCGGAGCCAACCCGGCCAAGAAGAAGAGGAAAAGGTGTGGGGTCTGCGTGCCCTGCAAGAGGCTCATCAACTGTGGCGTCTGTAGCAGTTGCAGGAACCGCAAAACGGGACACCAGATCTGCAAATTTAGAAAATGTGAAGAGCTAAAGAAAAAACCTGGCACTTCACTAGAGGTCAGAGGAGATGATTTCTTGTTTCCCAGCCTCTCCCCTTCCCGCCTCACTCCCCTCTCCACTCCCCTGCAGGGCTTCTTGTCTGGCTTCAAGATGCAGTACCCCTTTTCTGAAGCTTCATTCAGGTTGTGAGATACAGTTGTAGGTGGTTTGCGGAGGGCACGGCCTCTCCACCGCCCGCCCCAGGGTACTTCATGTGTTACCGCCCTTCTGCTAGAGAGGGTGCCCCTCCTTTTTATCTCAGAGGGAGGGGGGAGGAATGCAATTGGTCTAAAATATCAGAAGTTTCAGATGCAATATGGCCAGTATTTTCCTTTGTTGATTTGAAATGCCCCCCTCTTTCTTATTAAAAGAAAAAAATCTCTCTGCCCAAAGAATTGGACACATCACATTCTATATGTTCATTGGCTAAGAGAAACTTACTAGTGGCCCAATTGTAACAGTGAGGACACGGTTTGTGGCACACAAGCATTTATATATTTATTTTTCATTGAAGCCAAAGTACCTGGATTCAAAAGGGGATTTTCTACCCTCTTATAGAATAGTTTCTCACCTCAACAGGAAAGAATGTTTCTTTTTCTTTCTTTTTTTTCTTCTTTTTTCTTTTTGTTCTTTTTTTGCCTCTCTGGTATTTTTAAAGAAAGCGAAATAGTATAAAAAGCTTATGATCACCAACAATTTTTAAGGAGATATGACTTAGAATAAAGGGATGCCATTGGTTAGTTTTGGGGCAGGTGATGGGGATGTTATTTTAAAAAATCTTACATAGTTTCAGAACTGAATGATTCCAAAAACTTGGATACAAAAAAAAAAAAAAAAATTCCTTGGGCTCTGCAATTGACAAAGTAATTACTTTATGGTTACAAAATTGCCCTTTACACAAAGTGCAGTTTTGGTTGATACCTTATATGGTCAATGATAGTTTCTTTTACCAATGCGTTCTTAAAACACACATGGTACAAATGACCACATAAGTAATTGTTCAATTAGGCTTTTAATTATGATTAATACAGACATGAATGTGTTTGACAAAAAATCGCATATATTATCCTGATCAAAACAAAACAACTAAAATGGGAAATTATAGATGAATGTTTTGGTGTTACATTTAAAAATAGGGACAAGTAATCATAGTCCCTTGATAACAATTTTAAGACTAGAATGTTAGATATTCATGTAGACAGGAGACTGGAGGTATTGGATTTAGTATCTGGCAGCATTTCATGGGCTAAATGGTAGGGTAAGAGTGGGTCTCCTGAGTTATGGTAAAAATGGTACCTGTACATTCTTTTAAAAATTGTGAGCACTGTTTAGAGAAGTTTTCTCTGTGAATAACTGTGAGGTGACTTTTTCAAGGATAAAGATAAGGGCTAAAGATATTTGTTGCTAATCTGAATACAAAGAAGATACACATTTTTGAAAACTTTTATAAGTCAAGGCAGATAGCATTTTGGGATTCTAAAAAAAATGGTATTATTTGGGTATAATTATCCATTATGATCAGTTTCATTAAAATATTGCACTTATTTCTTCTTATAAGAGAAATCATGTCCATGTTAAAGTTTGACTTTACTGCTGGGTGTTTTATTATATTTTCTTTGATAATTCTGTTTAAGCAAAGACAATCACCACAACAATGCAAGTTGATGTATTTTCTTAGGTGGCAAAATTTAACTTTTGAATTCTTTTCCCTGGATTAATTATTGCAACTTCTCTAGGTTTGGAAGGCCATGGAAAATAAATTCAGTTCATACTGAAGTTTTATATTAATGTTCAATTGATGATGACTCCATGGCTTTTATTTTCTTTTGAAACATATACAGAACAATAGATTTGGTGTTTTAGGCCTCATCTGTAGCTAGACTCATATACCTAAATTTAGGATATATAGGGGATAGGGCCACTGACTAATTCTGATTTCTGTACTAAGTAACCTCTCTGGTGCTCTGCTATGGCACCAATAGGTTTTCTATGCAAGTTTCTATGTTGATGTGTCAGTGTAAACATTTTTCATAGACTTTCTTTTTTTCTCTTTTGATAGTGCTCCCACAAGCTTGTTGATGTGTTTAAAGTTCTTAGTCATTTGGATCACAAATTACCTATTTTCCTTGTTGAAAATTCTCATGCACAAAAGTTCTGTTGATCTTTTAAAAGTAGGGCATGAATAGGAGAGGGGCCAATTTCTCCCTTTGATGAATTCTCGAGATATTCTAACTGAAGATTCCTTCCTATGGTAGCATGGTCTGTCATTCAAAGCTAAGATTAGTAGTAGAATATTATTTGGCAGAAAGAAAGAAATAGTCTTTCAGAATTTCTAGAATTCTGTCTGGGTCATTAAAGAGGCAATGGCTGCCTTAAAACCATGTGTAGCCACAAGTTGTGGTTGCTGGATGTGGGGCAGAGTGACAGGTCTTACATGACTGAACCAAAGCTGGAACAGTGATTTGGGGGTCAGTGAAAAGTCTGCCTGCTGACCTGGTTTCCCTCTCTAATTTAGTCCACCATCTGAGAAGATGTTTTGGACATTGAATGACTGCCATCTGAGGGACTCAATACAGTTGTTATCTGTGGATTTCAGGTGTAAACTCAGTAGCTAAAATTTTTAGCTTTAAAATAAGGACACAAATTAACATCTGGATCATAATCATAACTTTTGCTCTTAGTTGTCACTTCAAACCTCATGTGCCCTTCTCTTTGACTTGTTTTCATCCCAAAGACTTTAGGCATAATCAGATTTTTTCAGGGTGAGTAAACTGAGATTAAGACAGACTCACATGCATGGATTGGGATTCTTGCCCATAATTTATTTTTAATCCCCCACTCTAGCATTCCTTTTGAAACTGTTTAAATCTATATTAGGGTAATGTTAAGAGCATCATTTAATGTTCTTGAAATACGTTTAGAGAATCACCCCTTTTTAATATCCAGTATGATAATGTACATAAAACATGTAGTTTGTGATATCAGATATTTTATTTGCATATGCCACTTTTCATTTAAAATTACTATATTAAAAATAGCCACTGTCAAAAACAGTTATTACAAATAATGAGTGCCCCTCAAGTTAACTTATATTAACTTAATGAACTTATATGAACTGTGAAAAAATAGAACCTTATGTCTCTTGCAAAGTGTTTACACTCACACTTAGATGTCTGATCATGAAAATCTAACTTTTAAAAAAATCCCAGTTTGATATGGCTCAAGGGATAAAGTTGTTCCATGGGCAACCCCAGCCTCTTAGTCCCTGAACGTTGTTCAGGTGACATGATTGATCTCAGTGGGACAGCATTAGAGACCACACAGATCTGGTTTCTCTCCCATTAGTTGATTTATGGAATTACATTAGTAAGCAATGCCTCAGGAGGTTTCCCTGCCCCCACTCCTGGCTTTCCTTGCTGCAAGTTACATACTGCCACCACTTTATAGGGAAGATGCTGAAAAATCAGAAGAAGGATGGGCCCACTTAAAAAAAAAAATTCTTGTCTTTCTTTTAAAAATTGATCTGCTGAAGGTACAGGCTAACAATAATAGTTCCACAAGTTAGATTGATCTTCTGAGGGGTGTGGTGAAAAACATTCAGCTACTATCCCAAACTTGATAACTTGATTCAGTGTTTTTGTTTGTTTGGAGGGTAGCAGAGGAGGACATATTTCATAATACGCTAAGTTCTAAGAACCCAACCATACATGTAGCAGTTGTGAAAATCTGGACAAAGCATTTTCTACAATTTGTGCAGGAAAATGGCACCTGCCTCCTGAGGAGATTTCACCAGGAGATCACATGTAAAATAGGTTTATCATTCAAATTCAGAACCCATATAGTTAGTAAAAATTAGTTAATAATTGAACTTGCGTATATTTTTTGAAGAGTAGGGACTTTTAAAAATATTATGGATAAAATATAGATGTTTCCTGTCATAAATCGAAACATTCTTCAATTTGTCATTTTGTGTCATAATTTAAAAACAAATTTTCAGTTTTCAAAAATTAAAAACATGCCAGTAGGAAACACAAACTGTTAATATAAAAATGAAAAACTATAATTGGCTATAAAAAGAAAAGGGGAACTTTTTAGTAGAATTCAAATAAAATAATAGTATGTTAAACACTAGAATGTAACCTAGAAATAATGTTTCAAGAAGATTGTTAATTTATAAATCATAAGAGAAAAGCTCAAAGGGGTTCAGCTTTAAAGTAAGCCACAAAACAGATGTGTACCCTGTGCATTGAACTGTAATGCATGTGCAATGACGTTCTCTTTTCATCACTAGGTATAAGCCAAGAGAGTTAAAGTTGTTTTTGTGTACATCAGGCATCAGACTGTGCAGGATAAATACATAGTTTTATCTGTAATTTAAACATGATAATTTTTTAAAAGAAGTATACATTTTTAGTAATTCCCCAATAAAATCAATACTTTCACCCAACCAAGCATCATGTGAAATCAAACAATCTTTTAGATGATGATTAGGAATAATAATAAAAAAATCAAAATCTGTTTAAATTATACTATAACAATATTTGTTTGAAATTGAGCCATCTTCAAACATAACAAAAGCAAACAATCAGAAATTCAATAAGAACAAATTAAGTAAAATTAAACTTCATACTTAAAAAGATTGACTTTGGTCAGATAAAAATATTTGGTTAAGAAGGGAACTTCTATCTGGTGATGAAGGTAATAAAAGTTATTTGGTTTTTAAAATTTTTGTTGAATGGATTTGCATATTTTGAATAGTCTTTGCCATCTGTTTTTCTGCATGAATTGTTTTGCAGAGTAAGACTTATAGATTGATAGAGAACTATTTAATAAAATAGTCTTTAAGGGTAAAACTTCTAAAAGTTTTCAGAAAGGTTGGGCATTTCATCCATATTTTCTCTGTTTGGAACATTGAAAACATATGAGGTGATACTGGAAGCACTGTTGGAATATTCTTTTGGGATACAAAGTGAAACATTCAACTATTTTATAGTATTTCCCAGGCATAGAGTGAAGATGTGTTTTTAAGAAGTCTTCTAAAGTTATTAATGCTCTTAGAATTTATTGCTTAATGGCCCTTGGTCAGATTGTCCTGAATATGTAGTTCATTTTTACCAATACACAATGTACTTTAATTTTGCTTTGAAAAAACTTAACAAAATATCCTACTATTCAATAAGTTTAACACAAGTGGATACGCTTCAACTTCTTACATTTAATTTTACTTGTATTATACAAAATACAGAAAGAAAGAAAGAAAGAAAGAAAGAAAGAAAGAAAGAAAGAAAGAAAGAAAGAAAGAAAGAAAGAAAGAAAGAAAGAAAGAAAGAAAGAAAGGAAGGAAGGAAGGAAGAAGGAAAGAAAGAAAGAGAAAAAGAAAACCTTGCATTTGTCATGTAGAACTATCTAGCTAAAGCGAAAGGTTTAATTTAAGATGTTTATTTAAAGGGTTCATTTAAGTATATAAACTGGAGAAAGGAGTACCTTCAGTTTTCCTCCTGTTCTCAGGTTAATTTTATAACAGCAAAAGTGAACCAAAAATACATGGAGAAGTCTTTAATTTTTATTAGCACTGTGATTTCAGCCACTGATTAGAATGTCAGATAATCTTGTCTGAGGAAGTCAAGCACTCTAGAGAACAACTTTTTAAAAATTTGTTTTCAGGAAAGTTTTATTTTTTTTTTAATCTGTAAAATTTGAGGGTTTCATGTATGAATAGTTTCGTTTCTTCACTTGCTTTCAGTGTTTCTGCCTACTCTTACACTTTCTCATCTAGCATTATGCTATTTTCCTTAGGAGTTACAAAGTTTCAGGGGAGGGGTGCTGGGGCGATTTTATCCCTGAGTCATATCTTGTTCTATCACATGCAAACACCTGTCCTGAAATTGAATTATTCTGCAGGGTAATCGAAAAGCCTCCCTCCATTCAGCATCATATGTTTTCTGTTGTTTATTGAGTTATGTTGTACCATACTTCAGATGCGACAGCCATTTAATAATGTTGAAGACTGAGCTCTGCAGGGGCTAAAAGGATCCCAGCAGGCTTGTTAACTTCTACTCTAAAACATTATGAGGAAATTTTTTTCTCTGTGAAACTTCTGGGCTTTCTCTTAATTTATTTTAAGAGCATAAGAATTCATGAATAGATATGAAATTAAACTTGTGATTTTTTTCTTTCCTCTTTCTTAGTATTTAACACATCTATTGCACTACTTATCTTACTAAATAGTGGCAAAGCATACCTTACTTTTTCAAATATCTCATTTTCAAGGTGTATTTCTTCAGTTGATATACAACCAGTATATAAGTTATATTCAGGAAATACACTACTAGTTTCCTTGCTTTTCGTTTTTTTTTAATTAAAATTTATATTTGGACCATGTTGCTACATAGTTAGGGAAGAGGTTGTGGATAGAACCACTAGGCTCATCTAATTTACCAGCTGATTAATGTTAGATACATTAGCATAACTTCTCTAAACTTTATTGCTTCATCAGTAACACGCAAGTAATGATATCAGTTACCTTATAACTTTTTAATATTACATGTAGGTTAATGTTTTTTAAACTAAAAATGCTATCTAATTTCTCAGACTCATTTTAAAGTCATCAATAAAAACTACCTCAAGAGAACTATATTTATAGCTATTTCACCAACAGGTTCCTTATAGGTTTTAGATGTTAAAGCTCAGATAGACTATGCTGTGTTATGTATATTTTGAATATTTGTTTTAATTACCGAGTTTGGCAAGGGTCTGGCTGAGTTCATTTGTGAAGAGATAAACTGATAAAGTTTGCTTGCTCTCACACCTGCATTGTCTTATACCCTAAGAGAATGAGAAAATTACCTAGTGACATCAAGGGATGTGGAGAGCCCATTGAAATCATTCAGTGCTCTTTCTCCTTCGTTACCACAGGAACAGCATTGTGGTTCTCTTCCATATCTTCTCATAGGTGCACCAAAGGCATGCGTATGCATGTATTTCACATTGCTGACCCAATACCTTCCTCTGACTTCTATTTTCTTTCTTTGGACAGCAGCAAGGAGTTATTCTAAATGTGAATTAATGAATTCAGGAGAATCATTGGAAAAAAGACATGGTTAAGTTTTTCTCGGGAATTCTAATCGGAAAACATGTTTAACAAATAATAGAAATTGAACATATTTAACAGATGTTGGAAAATTGGAATATGTATACATATGTATAGTAGCATAGGTAGGAAATAAAAGAGGTAAATATGATTTTGAGGTAAAAGAGAAGTGTTATGCAGAGATTTTTTTCTTTTTAGTAAGAAGAGAGTGTTTGTGAAATGAAGACAGTTATTAACCAGTAATAGGATAGGTTAGTGTTTTTATGGAAAAGAATGGCAATAAGTCCTAAAAGATTTAGAATACTAACCAGGAAAGATTAAAACAAAAAAGAAAGAAACATTCAAGCCAGAGTGCAATGCAGTATCTAGAAGGAACTTTGGTAAGGTGGGATGTGGATGTCTGCTTTCCTTCATCAGTTACAGAAGTTTTGTAGAGAATGGAAAATTTAAAAAAAGGAAAGATAATTTTTTCATGACTTGATTCATGAGTGAGAACTGAGTGGAATTCATGAGTGGAATGGAGTGGAAGATAGAGATAAGGAAAAGCAGACGGCCATAGCTGACGTTATTATTTTTACTTAAGCCTTTGAAACATTTGGTAGATTAATTCTAAACCATAACTAAAACAAAATACTTTCAAGATGGGTAGAAAATTATATTCCATTTGTCTCTCATCTGCATTTGAATTCATATTTTAGGGGGCATTCTTGAGAAATAGAAGTGTTAAACTATAGGAAAACTATGCTGAAAGGACCATTTCTTGTTCAACACACTACACCACAACTGGATGATTGATAGACGCATCAAAAGGATAGAGGTCAAGTAGGATGAGGAGAGAAAGGGATATATGCTTTTAGATCAGGGAGAGTGATGGACATTTCTGTGGATTTCAGCAAATCCGGCAAATTCTTAAGAAGATGTGTTTTCTCCAAAACCTTACAGAGTGAAAATAGATGAAATAAATTTTCAAAAGAAGACCATATAAATTTAATTATGTAGAATTAGTGAATTAGTGGTAGTAAATCAATGATAGATAATTTGCTAGGGAATGACTTTTCTATGGAAAAATATTCATTTTTATAGATTAAATGAGGTAAATTATGGTTTTAATGGAGTCAAGAATAAGGAAAACGATAAAGATAATGTAGGTAGATGAGAAGTAAGAAGACATGGAATCTTCTCATGTCTTTTTTATTTTACATTTCTATTTTACTCTCATGAAAAAACAAAATAGAGAATTCTAATCTGTTTTCTTCACCCTAGAATAGTTGGGTTTTTTGTTTGTTTGTTTGTTTGTTTTTGTAAAGCTGCTATGTATAGAGTTAAACTCATTGTGAAGTGGAATTGTTTTGGATTTTCCTTGTACAATTTTCTTAACATGAATATGGTTTTGAATGATATGGATGTGTGTTGTTTTTATGGTGTTCTGTGTTTTTCAAGCTGCAGGTTATCATACATTAGTGGTCTGTGAAACCAATGTGTTGGATTACCAACAAGATTTCTAGAAAATAGAATAGAGTGCCTCACCTCTAGTACATGTTGTTAAACTACTGGTTCAGTTATGTATGTTTACCTGAATGTATGTGTGTGTATGTACTGACTGATATGTAAAATGTCTTTCTCACTATTGGTCGTGGTCAGAAAGTTTGAGAAACACTAGTAATAGCAACAACACTATTGAACAAGTCTATACTGAGGAACGAAGTTGTATTTGAACATTATTAACAAGATAAAGATTTAAATGTGTTGGTATAAATAGTGTGTCTTTATTTCTTCTAGGCAGGTCTATATCCATGTTGTATGGTCATGAATACATGGTATTACTAAGAACATAGTAAACCTTGATGAATTAAATCCAATTGAGAAAATAATTAGGTAGGAACTGCTAATCTTCTAGGACTTGTAGTAAGTTCTGGGGGTACATATGTACACACAAATGTGTGGTCTGGCTTAAGGAACCTAAACTTTTCCATATTCCTAACTGCATTTTTTCAGTTCCCTTATAATTCCTGTACCATAGTTAGGCTTTCATTCAAAGAACTTCATTTCCTATTTGTATTTGCAATCCTCAGATGAGGCAATGGACAAATTTAAGATGATATTTTTCAAATTTTTGAAAACTCTCAAAGTAATCTCACATCTATTTAAAAACCCTTAGAATTCTTCAGTTCATTCTTGGTTTAGCCCTTCACCTCTACAGAAGTAGAACAGTTTGATACGATCCTTACCTTGGTGCCTCATGTGGTTCTGTATTGTAGTATTAAGTTCTTGCTGCATTCCAGGGCATATTTTGCAGACCACAAGCCTTTGTTTTGCCTGAATAAAAGAAAGGGTTATATTGGAAGAGATACAGAAGAGAAGGGAGAGGGGAAGGAAGGAAGGAAGGAAGGGGGAGAGGAAGAAAGAAGGAAGAATGGGAGGGAGGGAGGAAGGAAACAAACATGGGCAGGCAAAAGAATTGCTGTAGATTTAAGAGAAATCAGAAAGGAGGAGAATGTTGGCAGATAGGATTGTTGTGCTCCAGGTCAGTCTTGAATCTCCTTTAAATAGTTAAATAGTAATAGTTAATTTCTCAAATTTATGAAAAGATGTCATGGATCTGGGTTTAGATCTGCTAGAACAACTCAGTATTATTTCTTTTCATTTAACATAGTTGAAATACTGTTTCAGGGCAACTGACCAGCTTTTCCTTTTCTTAAAAAAAAAAAAAATTCTGGCACATGCCTATAATCCCAGTGGCTCAGGAGGCTGAAGCAGGAGGATCACCAGTTCAAAACCAGCCTGGGCAAATTGGTGAGATCCTGTCTCAAAATAAAAAATAAAAAGGGCTGGGGATGTGGCTCAGTGGTTAAGCACCCCTGGTGCCAAAATAAAACAAACAAACAAACAAACAAAAAATTCTCCTTTAAGAACAATTCCCAAATCTGCATTTAGAAACAGAAAGGCCAAAATGACAAAATTAATCCTCAAAATGAATGATGGTGTTTAGGGAGACAGAGGTCAACCTACATTCATAAACAACTAATTGTTCAAAAATATTAGTGTAATTTTTAAATGGTTATAAGGAGAATTTCTTAGAAAATACAAAATTGAGCACAGAAAATATTCCAGAAGAATGATGATGAAAAGAATATTAATTACTGTATTTTATACACTCTATGCCTCAAAAAAGTTAGGTTTATTAATTTACTTTATAGTTAAGTGAATGTGACAGTGTTTGCACAGAGATGGAGCACATGATACTCATGGAAAAGAGGTAGCTGTGAAAATTTCCTGAAGATAAATTAAAACCTAAGTATTTAAGAATGTGTATTAGCACATGATAAGCTGTTACCTTGGTAGTAGGAAATGCTTTATAACACATGTCCTTTTAATGAGAGTAGACGAATGTGTTTCTAAAGAGCTAAGAAATATGAAAAAACTTGAAAAATTAAATTAAAATAATTGTTGACATCAGATTTTATTACTTGTAAAGAAGAAAGACCAAAAAGTCAAAGTGAGAGTGATGATGAATGGGAGCTTTCTGTGTGATGGCCAGTAGTTCAAAGGGAGACAGGGGTGGAGGGAGAGGAAGAGAGGAGACAAAGAAAGAAAAGAGGAAGAAAGACTCCAACAGCTGCATATTATTCTTAGAAATGTAGTTTTAAACAAGTACATTAGTTTGATGATAACATCTAATTGGTTGAAATGTTTGGAATTAATGTTCTCTAAATTCCTCTTAGTACTTCAGGGACATAAAACATCCAGTGATTTCTAGGCTGGGTCTATCCTGGTAGCTGGTTACTCATCAGAAAATATTATGAACAAAATGAAATTCAGGGACTACAACTAAAATGATCCCTGACTTAGCCTGAGAGAACATTTTTCTATTGAACTTACCATTTTCACTTTTCAATCAAAAAAATAAATATTCTCCAATCTGTAATAAGGACAAGCCTCATAATTTTAATTACTTATGGGTGTTATGTGTAACCATTGTTTATCATTTAAATAAAAAAATAGAGGCTCCTAAAGCAGAGTTTTAATATTCAGGTTAAAGATTACCTCATCAAGCCGGACGCAGTGGCACATGCCTGTAATTCCATCACTTTGGAAGGCTGAGACAGAAGAATTGTGAGTTCAAAGCCAGCCTCAGCAAAAGCAAGGCACTAAGCAACTCAGTGAGACCCTGTACCTAAATAAAAATACAAATAGGGCTGGGGATGTGGCTCAGTAGTCGAGTACTCCCTGAGTTCAATCCCTGGTATCTGGAAAAAAAAAGATTAGTCGAGTAACCCCTGAGTTCAATCCCTGGTATCCGGATAAAAAAGATTACCTCATTAATTTTTTATGTGGCCTTACATTTTCTCTTGTTATATGAATATTTCTTCTATTCAATAAAAGAGATTTACAGTTGATATGACTCACAATAATCAGAATTAATCAGAATTTTTTGAATTTTTGAGCAACTTTGTCTTGTTTTTCAATAGCTAGTTACTAGTGATTTTACCTAAAGGTGGTATTGCATTCAACAGAAATTACTAGAGTGACTTCAAGGGAAGATTGAATTACTAAACTTTTATATACATATATATATTCATATATACACATATATTCAGATTTTGTACCAAATGTATTTGTATGTATGTGCATACAAATGAAATATAAACACATGAATGTATGTAATATTCTCTATGTTTTGGTTGTTCTAGACAGTGTAGTATAGATTTTATTAACCTAATTTTTGCTTTTTGATCTCAAGTTTACTTTCAATTTCCTTTAACACTCCCTCTTATACATTAGGTTAAAATTGACAATATGCATATCATTGAAAAAATTTCTTTTTTGCTTATCATGCTATGATCCTATCATAGTTTATTTTTATATATCCAGAAGTATTTTAGTCACTAAACTACCCATTTCTATTACAGCAAATTTTCTTATTAGTTGGGATGATATGGTTTGAAGTATTTCTACCAAAGCTCTTAGAACATAATTATACACAGCATTAATCAGGAGACTTACTTAAAGGAAGTGGTTACATTAGATACTAGGACCAAAAACAGGTGGCTTTCTGGGTCCCTTCTGAACGAGTGTGCATGTGTCATGGTGCTAGTCAGTTGTTTTCCTTCCTATTAACTCAGGACCCCCCATATATACAATTCTCCTTTGGACAGCTGTTTTCCTAACTGGCTCTACTAACATATGGACTCAAAGCCTTTAGAGCATGATTTGTAAACTCACCTTTCTTTTTTCAAAGTTAGCTAGGTTTGCCTTCTAAAATCTTTTCATCTCAGTGGTGATTGTGAGGTGGTAGTGGCAGTGTAGGAGGGGACAGAAGGGACGAGATTCATGGACATTAGTGGGAGCAATAGTTAATAGAGGATGGATGGCAGTGAAAAGGCCATTGCTATTTCTCCACAATTAATCAGAGAAATCTTGGTCACAAATGTCAGCTGGGAAACCAAAAATGTGGAATGCTCCTTATAATCATATTTAAGGTCTTCAAAAAACTGAGTCATAAAAATTATCCAGTTACTTACGTGTTATGTCCCTTTAGATAGTACTGTGGTATTCATGTTAGTGGTGATATGATTGCTGCTTTTAGCTTACATCTGCATAGAATGGCCAAAATAAGGTTTGCTTATACCAAAGACTTACAGTTATATGATATGCAAATCTGAATTATGGGAAAAATTAATCTGGTATTAAATATATCATGTATGTAATATAGGCATATGACAGGGCAAAAGAAGAAAGTGAGATATAATTTAAAACGTAAAAGCTGCATTTATATCAATCAACATAGCTAAACTATGAGGTATTAATATAAAACTTTTTATAATAATAGTAATAATAATAATAAATTATCGAGCTGTGTTTGTTTTGTTTTGTTTTTGGTATCAGGGATTGAACCCAGGGGCACTTAACCACTGAGCCACAACCCCAGCCCTTTTATTTATTTTTTATTCTGAGACAGGGTCTCACCAAGTTGCTTAGGACCTCTCTGAGTTGCTAAGGCTGGGCTCAAATTTTCAATCCTCTTGCTCAGCCTCCCAAGCTCCTGGAATTATAGGTGTGTACCACTGTACCTGGCTTTGTGATTGTTTATTATAAATTAATAGTTTTCTCATACTTGTTGACTTATGCTGTACCAGTGCTTTATAACTCTATTAGACTAAGATTTTTATAATACATTATTTAAAAGTAAGATTTAGAAAAACTTTTTTGCTAAAATTTTTTGAAGATGTGCCCACCTTTGCTAGGTTTTTATACAATACTTGCTAATTATTCAAATATTTCTGTAATGTGTTTTCATTTATATTAGTGTGTGTACTCATATTCACAAATTGTATATGTAACACATTGTCTCATTTCTCCAAGTAGGTTTTAAAATTTTATCAGTAAGAAAGGCAAAGAACCTATGTAACAATATTTTTGCATTTTTATAAATCAAATCAGAAAAAAATGTAGTTTTCTTACTATCAGAAATTCTTTTTCTTCTGTTCATCTAAAAAATTCCCAAAGTTTGAAAGTTTTATGAAAAGTCAGAAAAACAATGAGGTAGCTAAAGGAAAACAATAGCATCTATTATTATCTTTTGTCATATTTATTCACATTCTTTCTATTACAGAACTCAGCAATTCATTAAATTCTTCAAATGATAGTGTGGAAAGGTAGACTCAAATACTGAAGTTTTCCAATTTCAATTCTTTAGATGCCTAAGAGTTTGAGAAACTTGTAGTGAGACTCTTCACAGTGAAAACAGTATTTTTATAGGTCTTACAAGAGGCTATATCAACTGGCTACCACTTGAAATTGCTTTAGTTTTATTGGAAAATAATCATACTTCACATCATTATTGGAAACTCAAAAAATAATTTGATGACTTGTGTTTCTTTAATTCATCATAAATGGGAAAAAGAAAATTATGCTTTGATTAGTGTAACAATGGTACCCCAAATATTAATTTTCACATGGAATTCATTGTATTAGGGCCATCTCTTTTATAGTAAAATTCTGAGGGTCTAGATGAGTCACTGAAATTTTGGATGAGGAAGTATATGAAAAAATATTGAAAACATATATGTAACTTTAGTTATAGAAATTCTAATGTTATAGTCATTTCAACTTAAAATTTTATGCATTCTGAGACAAATTTCAGCATCAAGAATTCTTTAATTTGTTCTTAGAAACCATATGTCTATCTTCATTAAAAGTGCTTAGCTTTAAATGCAATCTTGTGAATTCTACTGTATTTTACATTTTGTATGTAGATAGGAATGATCAATCCATACATTCTCATACAGAGTTATAGATACCCTATTTTTAGCTTTTAGGAGCTGAGTTCTTATTAGATGTGATGTATTACTTATAAGAATATGTAGATGCATGCTTGATTTGAAAACACTACAGTCCTCATGATTGCTTAACAAGTACCAAAAAAAAAAAAAAACAAAAAAAACCCCAAAACCCCAGAAAACAAACAAATAAAAAAAACCCAAAATCTTAAACTGGCAGTTTGAGGATTTTTAGTGATTTTAGGCTGTTTGTTATTTCTTTATTGCTGATTTAACAAAAATCAAACTGAAATTATTTCTACCAGAGACATTAACAACTTTTGTATTTTTTAAAAAATGTAAATATAAAATTGTATTTGGGCTTGGATCGTACCATTCTTCTAATCAAGAAAATTCCCTTGCTTTAAAAACTTATTTAGGGGAGAAACAGAAGACATTCTTTTAAGCTTGAGGGTCATTTTGTATCTGGCTTGAGTGTGCATAAATTGTCTGGATTACCATGCTTTATAACTGTCCCCAAAAGGGAAGGAGTGGGGGGGCTGCAGGTTTCTGCACAGCCTCTTGGGAGCAAGGCTGCTGTTGTCAGTGTTTGCACCTGCAGAGCAGTGAAGGCTGTCTTAAACAATGCCTATCAACTCTATTCTATTCTTTACCTCCCTGCCCCCTTCTCTTCCTGGGGAATCTGGCTTTCCTGTCACTCAGGATAACTATCCCCTGCAAGCATCACTGAGATCCAGAAAGTCACTGTAATCTCATCAGGAGTGTGATTCCCCAGCTGGGACTCTGAATTTATATAACCTGAAGGTAGCTGGTCAGGCCACTTAATCTCCCATGTTGGTGTACTGAGCCCCGAAATCATTTAAAATAGTCCTCTTACAAAGACGACCTCATTAATTGACAGAATTAGTGAAGATGTGCCCCCAAATTTGTACAGTAACTTATAATTGAACCCAACATTTCACCTGTGAATACAGTGTGGCTTTACTCTGCTTGACTAAAAAGAACACAGTCCAGACCTACAGTAAATTTCTAGTGAGTATAATAAAAATTGGGTAGGAGATAATACCTTGTTTTTATGTAGCTTCTCAGACTCTAAAGAGTTTTGCTATTTTTATAACCCTGAGATGAAACTGTTAGGGAAACTGTATTATAAATTTCTCGTGAATACCTTGATAATTTGTTCCAATTAATGCACTGCTGGTTTTCCTAATTTTTCTCTCATATTTTATTTTAGGTGATTTCCCAACTAATCATTTAGTTTTCATGACCTTAAAGATCTCAACATAAGGGGAAAATGATTCTTTAATTGTGCATTACTACTTATCTTCTCACT
The DNA here is from genome assembly GCA_004024805.1 of Geosciurus inauris. Lineage (NCBI taxonomy): Eukaryota > Metazoa > Chordata > Mammalia > Rodentia > Sciuridae > Geosciurus > Geosciurus inauris. The sequence continues at coordinate 94,517 of PVHX01002655.1, read as the reverse complement.
TCTGCAATGAATTGTCAGTGTGTCACAGTCCACAGTAACATCACAAAATAGCATCACTGAGATGCTATTTTATGACACATTATGTTAGCATGAAAACCTATGTTCTGCTTTTCTCATACTTGCATTGTTTAATTTTTAGTACTAGCAAGCATTGAGAAATGGTTTTCTTTTCCTTTACAACAATGACCTTTGACACTGGGTAGCATTTTATAAGCTTACTTTTTAAAAATATCACAAATAAAATTGAGTACCAGAAAGAGGCACAGGAAGAACAAAAAATCAGAAAGGAGATTTAAAAGTATATCAAAAGCATAAGGACTTCAACTCATTTTTAAAAATCTACTTCATATATTTTTTCTGTTTATCTTCATAAACATATATGTTTATCAAGATACAAGATTACATAAGTATATATTTATAATCTTGTTTCCAGTTGGCATCTGAGAGTAAGTTGGCATCAGTGCTACACATATACACATAAATGTGAATATATATGAATATATACGCACATGTTTATTTTTCATATGTGAAACCATAGATCTATAATTGCATGGATATACTTGGATCAGATTTATCTTGTTAAAAATGACTACATTTATATAAGTGTGCATACTTATACAAAATTTATTCTTAGTTGGCATCAGCCAGCAAGTTAGCATCTGGTATAAACTTTGAAGTTTTCATTTACTACATATGTGTGTGTATGTGTGTGTATATGTGTAAAATATGAATATTAGAGTGGGTATATATTTTTGTTACTACTTTGTGTGACTCCTTTAGTAGTGATTAAATAAATATAATTAGGATATATAATTGTTACTTTTATTATTCAAAAGCTAATTTGGGAAAGTAGTGAAGAATTTTTTCTCACCAAGCACATCCAGTGATGGGAATCCAGGTGTGCACAGTGAAGTGGAGGGGAGAAAACTGATTCAGTCATAAGGATGAGGAGTAAAATATTAATAAAATCCATACCACTTTCACAAGAATAGTAGACCTTTCTGTGCTTTGAGAAGACACTTCACAAGTTAATATTTTCATATGTATGCAAACTTAAACTTGAGTTTGACAAATTGTGTATTATTTATTCTTTTAAAAAAGTTTTAGTTGTTGAACACAATACCTTTATTTTATTTATATGTATTTTATATGGTGCTGAGGATCAAAACCAGTGCCTCACATGTGCTAGGCAAGTACTCTACCTACCACTGAACCACAACCCCAGCCCCCTATTAATTTATTCTTAATGCATTCATTTTGAAATTTGTTTTTGGTCATGAGGACAGTTTTTTCAAAAAAAAAATTGTTTTAGTGCAAATAGTAAAAAGCAGATTTACTTTCCAAAATACTTATTTAACTTGTTTAAATTTCTAATTACATCTTAATTAATATACTTTAATTTTAGATGACATTATTACAATAGGCAAATGTTAACCAAGCAACTCATATGAGAAAGTAAATAAGAGCTAACCTCAATTATCAAAGCATTTGTAGTAGAATTTTTCATGTATTTTCTGAAATACAAGATTAAGTGCTGTTATTGTCTTAAAATGTCTTTGCAAGGTCTATGTGTGTATTTACATGATTATATATAAAACATATATATACACTCAATATTTGGTAACTTTAACATATTAATTTATATTCTTCTTTTTAACAGTTATTTTCACAGGCTTGTCAAACTGGTCTGAGGAATAAACCAACGCTCTTTCATTTGCTTCTGTAGGAAAATATGCCCTTGGCTTGTTCCTTATATATATATATTCACTACTAATGTGATCATTTTGTGTATACCATTAGAATGCATGCAATAAAACAGGATGAGGCATTTTAAGGAAGGATATAGTATGATGAATTATCAAAATGTTAATCTACAGAAAAAACTAGGCTCAACTACCATTTATTTAACAACAACAACAAAAAACATAGTAAAGATAATCTTTGGTTAGTAGGATTGTTTATACTTTCAGTGCTAGCTTGTTATTCTTTTGCACAATCATTTCTAGTGTTTTTAGGGTACAAAAGAGTAGTTATGCTCTAATGAGTATCATTGGTTAGTATCAGTTTGCTTCATACATATTAATTTGTTGAAAGTATAGACTCACTCATTTTAGTGATATGTCAGTATAGTTCTCTTTAGATTATTCACAAAAATATTTTTATCACTTAGTAATTGATAAATAATATAGGTAATACTATTGTGATAATTTTTGTTATCCTGCTGTAAAAGAAATCCAAAATAAAGAGTTACTTCACTAAATTTTGGTATCAGCCTTGTATAGGTTGCATACATGTATATATATTGTGGTTTTGTACATAAAAAAAAACAGTGGTCTAAATTTCAATTTAAATTTTTGGTCACATTTTTACTAGTGTGGTTAAAGGTAGAGTAATTCAATTATAATCATTTTATCTGCTTTCAATGTGTATGTCACACATTAAAGACCACAAACACAGCTGATTACCTTTTGAAATAGAAAAATAATTAAATGAAGATCTATCAGGAAAAATGATTAATGTTGAACTTTAATAACAAAAATGAATCCTTTCTTATTCCATGATGTGTTTGTGCCATCTACATGTATGTTATCCTGAAACTCACATGATCCACTCAAAATTATATAGGCATCCTTGCAAGGCAGATTAAGATTTTAAGTACATGTGCTGGCCAGTTTTTCTATTATTGGTTAATAGCTTGAACTTTCCCTTTATTTTAATTGCTATACCTATTCCAGGCCATATTTCCTGTATTTCTATAGACTGATATGTTTTAATCATTATATTTAGTTAATTAGCATTAAGGTTAATATTCTAATATTCATAATGTGCTAAGATTGAACATTTCTTTTTTATTAGATGTTGAAATATACAAGTCATTATGTTGTGTATATTGCTGACTAAAAATATTGCTGAAGTGTAAAGGAGAAATATCTAATTTTATATTGGCATAGAAAGAAAGCTTAACTTGTTTTCTTGCTCTTTTTTTTATAGAGAACACCTGTTCCCAGCGCTGAAGCATTCCGATGGTTCTTTTAAAGCAGTAGTATATCTTATTTTCAAGGCATTTGGAAATGAAGGGCAAACTAATGTCTTGTTTTAAGAAACTGCTTAGTCCATCATTGAAGAAAATATCCAGAAATTATTTTCATTTTATGTATAGGGGTTTCTTCAAAAAATAAAAAATAAGAGGAAAAGAAAAGAAAAAAAGACACATAAAAATAATGTGGGAGCTTGGGGAATTGGCCAGTCTATTTCCTTTCAATACACCGATTCTTTCTTTGATGTAATTTAGATATACTAGTGAAGTTGTTGTCTATTTTGAAAGTGGCTGTAAAAAATAAGTTTGGGTAAACCCCTGCTGTAAAATCATGTATCTTTGCAAAGTACATATCTATACTTCATTTTCAAATATATGTGTTTCAGTACTGTAAACTGTACAGATAGCAGCTTGTATTTTGTGTGTTTAGACACAAGGAGACAATCATGTCTGAGCATCTATGGAGATTAACAGTTTGTACACAACAGTATGGTTCTGCAAGTTAAATCTGGAGCAATAAATTTTAGCTTTAAATATTTTTTGCCAGTTGTTTCTAGAAGCAGCAACATCACTGGCACTGTTTTGCCATGCATCTTTCCTAGAGACTCGATGCCAAGTTTTACAAGACTAAGAGAGAATGATGCATCCAGCAATGACCTTCAGTTGTATTGTTGTAAGAGGGGAAGATGTTATGAAAGTTTCAATTAATCTTTTGAGCACTATATTAGAGTAGTGGTTATGCACTTGCATTGCTTACAAACAAGCTGTACAGAAGGGTATACCTCCCAAATACTTAGTGTAGTTGACTTGTCTTGGGTTGCACTGTAAAGCGGAGTACTCAGAGTAGTTGGAAAAATGCAGAATCAGTTGTATAAGTTTTTATTAAAAAAAGAAAAAAAAAAGAACACCCAGTGTTTTCTAGGCTAAAGTATAAAGTGTCAGATCTTAGGGGGAGAAATCCACGACTGACTTTTTTAACCAGCCAAACATGGGCTGTATATGGTTTTGTCTTTGTTTATTTTTGCTCTTTAAAAAAATGGTAGGAAAAATAAAAACTTAATAAAGAATACCCAAATATTTTAATTCCATGTGTGATATCAAATGGGGAGTTTTGTCTTAACAGTCGAATACATTGAGGCCTGCCTTGGGGCATAGCTGGGTATGTTTTTAAGTTAGAAAGAGACACATTTATGAGATGAGGCATTTTGCCTCTTTATCTTACTTTCTCATAGCTTCCCAGTTGGACTAGTGGTTTTCCCCTGGTCGATCAGTGGAATACTTCATTGCTGCCATTTCCATTCTTGTTACTGGATGCTTTCATTCCTGAGAAGGCAGGGTCTGTGAAATTTGATAAATGCAAACCAGCCCCTACAACCCCCCTCAAAAAGATCAAATGCTTCATAATACCTGGGCTACCTTTGAATGTAAAATTTGGTTCTCTTGTGACAAGCTTCTTAAGGCTGTCTAATTAGGACAAACATTATTTGTATTTTATTTTGTTTTTTTTTTGGCTAGACAGTAAAAGTTATCAGTTTCAGGAATAAAATTTAGTTCAGTAAAAATATATAGAATATGTAATTGCTACGTTATTGTAACTTCTTTGTTCTTCACCCACTAGCTGGTTATTTTAGCCCACTATATCCATGAGCCTGTTGAAACATGTTAGAAAATGAATCAGAAGAAGAAAAATAACTTGAGAAGAAAGTATAATGGAGCAGTAAGAAGTTTAAAGTGTAAAGTTTTGGAAAGGCTAGCAGGTGAATATTTTTTAAAAAATCTAGTTGTAGTTTTGAATGGGAAAAGATAACAGAAAAGATTTTTTAAAAAGCAGAAGGAGCACTTCGCTATTAGAGAACTTTGAGGAAGAGTGGCTGAGGCACACACAGATGCCAATGTGAAAAACAAATGTGACTTAACTTGCCTAGAGTACCAATACATGGTCTACAGTTGTGGCCACAATGCATTTTTGAGGACAATTCATTTATGTTTAGAAAAGGGGATAAAATAATCACAAGCTAAAATGTGCTGTATATTAATTTTGCGATAACTTTCTACTTAATGTATATTCCTTTGATGGTTTCTAGTTAGAATTTCTATTTCTGCCATAGGACCAATGAGAGCTATATAAGTTCTTTCTTGTTCCATTTTTATGTTATTTCCTTTTATGTTATTTTTGTTTACCAATTTGCTAATTAATTACAAGTAAGTGAGAACTTACTTTCACACTTGAATGGGAAACTTGCCTTGTTTTTTGTAAAATGATTATTATAAAAATGAAACAAACTTCTATTCAGGTTTTATTAGGCATACAGTAACATAAAGATCTCATAGCAATGTAATGATGGTCTAAAATACATTCTGTACTGCATGTCCTGCTATGTTTTTATTTGTCTGCTTTTTTAAAGAACTAATGAATCTGTATATTGTAATGTGTGGTGTTTTACTTGTCAGTTCACTTTTTTAATGAAAGAAAATCTGTTGGTTACTGAAATGGAACAGTGTAGCTTTTCTTTAATTCCTTTGTTTTTATCTTGATACTGTTTTTTAAATCACTCACTTTTTGTTTTTCATAACCTCTATTTATATAATGTAGGATGCGTATAAAATTCTCATTGGTGATGTTGAAGAAAAGATCTTACTCTTCTGGACTCCCTCTAGCATTCTTCTTCCTGTGTCCATGTACCAAGAACTTGTAGAACATATCATTAAAACCTTAAGGCAGTGACTTGAAGGTTTACACTTTTCATTATCCTAAAATACCAATGAAATGTAACTTTTAAAATTTTCTGTGTGTTTCATATTCAGTATCAAGAAAATTCAGAACATTGCGATCAGATTATAGATTGTGAGGACAGTAAAACTTAAAAATAACATATCAGATAAAGCTAAAAACACTTTGTAAGAAAAGTACATAGAAGGTCTTGTCTTCTCAAGGAGCTGCCATACCCTGGCAGCATTTAGGGGGATTATGGAAAATGCTTGGGCATTACTACATGGCATAGTAATGTCCTTTTCATCTGTCACTGGGTACCCAAACATTGGAGAATATCATAATGCAAACCTCTCTTATCCCAGGCCTTCAAACCAAAGTGGCTTTCTATTGGACTCTGCTTGTCCATGTACAAGTGGTGGCATATTCAGAAAGTAGTAATATAGCCATCCGTGGGAGAGAAAATAGTACTAGCCTTACCCCAGTGTGAGCATATATAAAAATGTCTCCTGGTTGCCTAATTTCTAACACTCAACTTCCTTCTTCTAACCACATTTATAAGGAGCAAGACTTGATGGGCTTATTATGAATTAAGTAATCACTTAAAGAAAGGAATATTCTCTTCTTTTCTTTCAAAACCCTGGCTTGCAAGTTGTGCAGTTAATGCTAAAGCATATAAAGTCTTTAAGCTGATAGTATCTGTAATCAAATAATGAAAAAAGGAAAGCAGTTAAATGAACTTACTATTCAGGGTCAAATACGTTCAGCAAAAAGCTGTAGTGGGTCTTTGATCATAGTTAGATTCATAGTGATATCAAACAGTTGGTTCTCATGTAACAGCTAAATGTTTTACATTTTGTTTTTATTAAATTTGGCATTTCACACTGAGATCTGTATTCCTAGTGAATAAAAGACAGCTACTGTGTTAGGAGGAATTCCATTTTCACAATTGCAAAATAGATATTTCAGGAACATGGGCCACAAAATGTACTCCTTTCACAGTGTTCTCCTATTCTGAACTGTGCAGTTATCTATTAAATTTTCTAATAGATATTTGTGTAAGGTGTATGTATGCTTGTGCAATTATTTAAAAAAGCAGTTTTGGAAAACAGTGTATTTATTAAAGAAAATCACTTATGGGGCATGTACAAAACTGTAAAAAAAAAAAAAAAAAAACTTAAAAAAAATCACTTCAATTTGCCCAGTAAAGTTGTTTTTGTGAAATTTCTGTGTTGTTGAATAAAGGACTTTAGTATTCAAAATATCTCTATTTTCCATGAACAAATTTTTATTTGTGGGATTTTAAGCAATGAACATACGATCTTGAAGATCTAGTTTTTGTCTATGACAAAAAAAGTTCATAATTCTACACTTGCCCTTGTGTCAGTGGAATGAATGCTGTGTATAAATCTTCATAAGATATGCCAATGATGTTTATTTTTGTTTTTCTTTATATATTCTTTCCTTCTCAAATGAAGAAAGGAAAAAAATAACATGATCTTTGTACATTTCTAAAAGATGTTTTTGTTGAAAAATTTAAAATATATCCTGAGTTAAAGAAGAGCAGAATGAATGCACCCCAATTTTTCTCCTCCCTTCTCCATCATAAGCATGCCAGGAGAAAGCATCTCACGCATTCTTTGTGTCATGAATGAAAGGACCTGGCAATAGTACTTAAAAACATTAATGTACGTAAAGTAGCAGGCTACCTAGAATTCTGTCTTCAGCCACTCCCAGAAATACTCTGAGATTAAATTTTTACTTTTTTTAAATTATGGAATATTGTGGTTCATCTATGCAGCTTATTAGTTGGTAGTGAATGTTCTTAATCCTCATTTCACTGCTTCTCAACAAAGTTCTAATTTTTTGATGCCTTATAAATGTCAGAAAATGTAAAACATGGTTTTAAAACTTGGAAATCCTTACTATGATTACAAACATGGAACTTCATACAGTTGAAAGAGTTCTTATCCGTAGACTATATTAGAAGACTTTTATAAATGTATTAAACATCAACGTGTTCTGCCAGTATATCACTGCAAATCTAAACTGTCTGGGCTTGGGCAAGCAAATTGGATTAATACAGGGTCAGAAAGAAGAATTCAGTCATTTGAGTTAATGAGAACTCCTAAATACTCAGCAATTTCTCAGGTAAGTTGCTATGCTTCTTTATTATATCTTGATAATTTTGTAAGCAACAACAATATGCTAAATATATTTAACTGGATTTTCACAAACAGTCCTTTCTTTACTTAAAATTGTCAAGAATGCAAACACCTGGAAATTTTTATGTAGTAAGAGAAGAATTCTTTTTTTTAAAATATTTTTTTAGTTGTTGATGGATCTTTATTTTATTCATTTATTATTTATATGTGGTGCTGAGGATTGAACCCAGTGCCTCATGCATGCTAGGCAAGCACTCTACCACTAAGTTACAGCCCCAGCCCCAGCCCCAGAGAGGAATTCTTTAAGAGAGCCTGAGTGAACCAAAAATTGAGGGGAGTATCTGTAACTTACATAGACATTGAGTTCAAATAATAGTTTCATATGGTTTCTGTACATATATGTTTTCCCAAGCATATTCATTGGTAAAAGTTCTTATCTCTGTACTTTATTCAGAAACTACTTACTTTTCCCCAAACTCTTCTCTTTATTTCATGTATTTTTTATGAAAAAAATGTTATTTTAAGTAAACACAGTGAATACAAACTTAAGGTTTTATTTGCATAAATAACATGAAATTTTTGCTGATTTGAAAATTTTGCTTCTGATCTTTTATTCTAATATTTTGGCTTGAAATCTAGTCTTGTGTTCTTTAAATTTTAGACGTTTTAGCCTGTTTTAAAGTCAGTGTTTCTTAATTTTAATATATATGTATATAAATTATCCACCAAATTATCTTTTAGTCAAGTCTTTGCCTTGTTTACAGTATATTATGGCAAACATCATTTTCTTTTATAGGTGTTAAAAATTTGACAAATTGGAAGCAGTGTACATACCTCCTTCTAAAAACACTATCTTTAAAAACTACTCTTTTATATCTAAGTGTAAAGCACTTTTAATATACAACCAAATTAAATGACTTCTTCAATAGTTAGATTGTAGGAGAACTCTGACTGCCTGGTTTGAATTATGATCTTCTGTTTACAGTTTTTCTGAAAAGCAATCTATTTAAAATTCTATGGCTTTGGGAGAACTGCACAGTTGGAAGGGAGGTTGGAAAGTAAAACATTTAAATTGTACTAGAGAATCTTTGATTCTATAATTTATAACATTAATATTTAATTAATGTATTTATTTGTATATGCATGTATGTGTGTATACATAGATCAATATATGTATGCATGTGTGTTTTTTGTACAATAGTTTAGGTTGTGCCCTAGAAAGTGTAGGCTATTGGGAATCTTTAGTGGGAAGGGTTCTCTTAACTATTATACAGTTGTAATTGAATTTGATGATTCCACAACTTATAATACTTAACCTGTTCTTTGAGAATCAGTAAAATTTTGGAATCTACATGGACTCTTTTGGGGCTTTTTAAGTGTTCTTTAATGAGTTCCCACTTCAATTCACGATGTCCTACTTTCAGTCACTTAAGAAACTATGTTGCAAATTATGTATTCAATTTGTTACCCAAATGCATTATTTATCTTCATAGAGTTTGAATGTTTCATGTATATTTATATACTATTGGGCTATTTATATATTTAAAATTTAAATACACAACCAGTAATAGATGACTTGTTCTGTAGCTTATATACTTTGACTATATAGAAAAAGATTTCATGTCAAAAATATACTTGGTGTATGCAGAGCAGTAATAATGAGAAGACATTGTCAATATTTTTGCATTGGCAGAAACAATCGATTTAATTTCTCATTTATTCAACAAGTGTTATTGTGTGTCTTCAATGTGCCATCTACTAGAGATATCCAAATGAGTAAAAACGGCTCCTGACATTCATCATCACCTTGGAACTTAATCAAAAGGTTGAAATAAATATTCAAATAAATCAAACCCATGGAAAAAGTTTGGTAAGAATGTACTGGTATCATGTAGCAGAGTGGCTGGCAAGGGTAGGGTGAAGCAATTTCATTTCAAATTCTTCCCAGCTGAGGGTAAAGGACAAGACTTGACCACTCCTAGGTTGTAAAATCTGAGGGTAAAGTAGTGAAAGCAAACAGATTGGAGTGGCAGGAAAGAAAAGTAGGATGGGTTCCAAGAGCCGAGATAGACCACCACCCTAGTCCAAGCTACTATCATTTCTTGTGAAGATGGTTTTAGTAGTCACCACAATGTTCTCCTTCATTCACGACTGTCTTCATTACAGTTTATATGCTACAACACGAGTAGTCTTAACACACACACACACTCAGGGGCTCATATAGAGTTTGTGTGATTCCATATTTATGATCAATCCCTTCCTATGGCTCTTAGTAAGAACCTCAAAGGGTGATCTGCAAGATCCTTTGCAGCTGGGCCCTGCAACTCATTACAGATCATGTCAACCTTTTAATCTAAGCTTCAGCCACTTAGGCTTTTTCTTCCAGTTCTTACACAACTAAGATGGGTTTTTTCTTCTCAACTCAGGATATTGTATTCATTTGGTTCTTAATACCTTTTTTCCTTCTCTCTTCTCCTGCATAATGCTTCTTCATTCTTCAGTACCTAAAGATTCCACTTTCTGAAGGAAGTCCTTCCTAATTTCCATGACTGTGTCACATTTATGTATTATAGGTATATAATCAGTCAAGGACCTAGTGCATTTTCATTGGAATTTGTGATAAATTATTTCATTCAATAAATATTTACTATGTACTCTCCACTCACCTAAACAACTACAGCATATCCCTGCCCTCACAGAGTTTATACTCTAGTAAAAGGAAAGAGAATATTAACAAAGAAGTAAACACATGAATGCTACATGATTATATTGCATATGCTATGAAGAAAATGTAGGAGGAAAACTGAGATTTGCGATCTCTGTAAGATAAGAAAATGAGGAAGAGTACTGGAATTTTAGGGGAAACCTAACAGAGGTGATGGTGCTAACACCCCAAGGAGGCTAGGAAATGGGCCAAGTGGCTGTCTTGTAAATAGCCCTCTTGACAAATGAAACAGGAAGTAAATAACCTTGTGACAAGAATAAGCCTGGAGTCTTTAAAGACCAGCAAGACACCCGTTGTGTCTAGAGTGCAGTAAGAAAGAGAATCAAAAAAAAAAGGTCAGAGGAGAGAGAAGATTGTGTAGTTTGTGTTAAGGACTTGGACTTTTAGTCAGCGTGAGAAAGGAAATCCTTGGAGGGTTTAATTGGAAGAAGACATGATCCGGGGTATATCATAAAACAACTGCTTTGACTACTGTGTTAATAGACTAGAGAAGATCAAGGATGGAAAAAGACAGACCAGTTTGGGAAGCCCATTGTTGTAATCCAAGTGGAAACAGACTGGTAGTGAAACTTGTCAAAAGAGGTTGAATTCAGCATATACTGTAAAATAAAGGCAGTATTTTTATAGACATATAGGGAGATAAATATGCAAAAGAAGAATTAATGGTTATTTCAGGGTTTTTAAGGTGAATAACTAGAAAAATGACATTGCCATTTATAGAGAGGTGGAAAACTGAATTTTGCTTTTGGACATTCTAACTTTAAGCTGCTTCTCAGACATCCTAGTGAAAATATGGCATTTGTACAATTGGATGTATGTGCTTAGAGATTTATAGGCAGGAATACAGAGGCAGATTTATCGATGGGATATGTGTTATTTAAAAGTAATGAGTCTGGATGAGATCATTAAAGGAATGTGCATGCATAGACATGGGAGAGGAGATTCCAATACTGAGATCTGGGACCTGCCCATAAGAACTATACTTTTACCTTCATTCTAACCAATTTTTTTAAAGTTGGTACTCATTTCTAACACTGACCAAGGTAGAGAATAAATAGAAACCTAAGAAATTTTTGTGTAAGTAAACTCTTCCAGTTCCTTCTCTTCCCATATTCTTTTGCTCTTCAGTTACCCAATCCTTATTCTCCATTCACAGCTAGCTTATTCGCCCCATCAACTTATCTCTTTTCCACTGCATATAAGTTCAGAATATTAGTCATTTTTATTCTCATACAAGATTCTAATGCAAAAATTTTCATTCTGTCCCTCTTTCCTTCATTCATGTTAATCATAAAATGTTTTTAATAATAGCTAAAATGCCATCCAGGGAGTGCAGTTAGTATAGAAGTGTTTCTTTATATTTTGAATAAAGAGAGAAAGCATTTTAAACCAAAATTTCCTTAGACCTTCTTCTGTCTCAAACCTGCTATCTGGCAGAACTCTTTACATACCACATCTCACTGGAATCCTTACCACCAGGGTTCTAGGAACTAAAAGACAGAAAACTCCAAATCTGAAAGAATTGAATGGTAACTATTAAAGTTCATTAAAATCTTAAGGACCCCAATAATTCAGAACAATAAATCGAACAATGACAACAACAAAAACTAACATGCTTAATTTAACAATTTGGTAGAAAACATTGAGAATCTTATGAAAATGTCAAGAATAAAAAATGCTGAGTTGAAAAGAACTTGACAATAAAACTACAATCTATACTCTGCTAGAGCAATAGCACCATTGTGGTTGCCTGGAAAACAGATTCTGAGGCTTATCAACAGATTCCATCATTAAGAAAAGTGTCACACAAATATCCACAGGCAACATATCAGTTTCATCAAGTAAGGATCAATTTATAAGCTAAATTATTAAATATATTCCTGCACTGATGCTGTAAGAAAATTGTGAGCACAAGAAAATGTAGTACGCTCCAGTTTATAAAGTCTATCAAAGACGGAGTTCTTAAAATGGCTAATTTCAAAGAAGCTGGCAAACAATTTAAAGATGTAATTTGAGTCATGGCTGATGATATACTTTTACTTGTTTAGCCTTTCATGCGGCTTGTTTGCATTGCTCGAACAGATTTGCTGTTTCTATTCTAACTGCATTGTGTATGGCATGAGGAATGCTGATTAATTCTTGTCAGTAATCATTACACACACTGCCAATGTTGTGCATTTATATCCTCCAATTCATAATCTATGTATACATTCCTTATGTCATTAGTGGAAATAGCATGTAATAGGTAAATAAACCTGCTCTTGATTTAGATAAAGATAACTGTTGAACCTCCTCTTCTGTCTTTAAAAGACAGAAACTGCACTAGATTGGGGAGTCTTCTATAGTCTTCATCTGCTTCAAGTAGCTTTAATTAGAATTCTTTAATTGTGCCTAAAGCTGCCACCCATAGTAAACTCTAAAATATCAACTGTAATTGGAAGATAAATTTGCATTGGATTCTTGGCATGCAGTTAATATGTCTTACTTTATGAACTTTAAGACAGTGAGATTATGCCATAGCATTTTCAGTAGCATAGTTGAGTAATGCTACTGGAGTGTTCTTGAACAGTCATTTTTGATAACTTTGATAGTATATTGTAGTTGACTATCTCTTCTTATTACTTGGAAAAAAAGTGAAGTAACAAATGACTTCTAGGTGAGCCTAACTTAGTAAATTACTTACTGAATTGCTCCAGGAATAGTGAAGTAAATAGGTTTTTAAATGACAGGCTGTAGTTTGAGAGAGCTTTTCATTAGGAGTTCTAAAGTATTTAAAAGGAAGTAAAATGCATCTCTGCTTACTTTGATGCTTATGGTCAAATTATAATTTCCAGAAGAGCTGCACAGGGAACAAATAAAAAAATAAATAACAGATAATGTAAAAATGGTTTTATCCTTATCTTTACAGCCATATTCTCAACTTTACCAATCATTTCTTGAGTTGATAAAATGGAACCACCAAATCAGATCATTAGATTCAACATAATTAGCCTTCTTGCTTTCTAAAAGAGTAAATGCTTTCTATGAAAATAGAGCCATTTGAAATCTTTTATTTCAGTTAGTTACTCTAAACAATGTAGAAAGAGTTGGGTGCTGTGCAAAATGCCTATAAGCTCAGCAGCTCAGGAGGCTGAGGCAGGGGTTTCACAAGCTCGAAGCCAGCCTCGGCAACTTAGAGATGACTTAAGCAACTCTGTGAGACACTGCTTCTAAATAAAATATTTTTAAAAAAGGCTCAGGATGTGACTGAGTAGTTAAGCACCTCTGGGTTCAATCTCTAGTACCGAAAACAAAACCAAAAAGTAGAAAGTATAAATTTTCACCATGGATTACAGAATAACTTTTTATCTCATATGACTGAAAAGTCCTGATGGAAGGGCCACCTTTTTGTCTTGCTCTCATTGGCTCTAGAGTTCCTTCAGTTGGCTTCATTCTGAGGCTTGATCTTTCTCTGTTGCAGCCTCTAGCATCTCTAATGTTTATTTTCCATTGCTAGGAATTCCTGAACCAGAAAACATTTTATTTCCAGATAAGTTCAGTGAAAATCCCAGAAGTAATTCTTGGTAGATCCAGTTGGCCTGTATTGAATCATGTGCCCAGTATTTAAACAGCTGTAGAGAGGGTAAAGTAAGGTTTTGGTTCATTTTAGCCTACCCCAAGATTGTAGTTGGGGTATGCCTCCTTTCACTTAATGAGAATGAAAGAATTCTTCAGGAGAAGAATAGGGTGTATTTATTAGAAATTGATGGAGGGAGCCGGGTGCAGTGGCACACACCTGTAATCCCAGCACTTTGGGAGGCTGAGACTGGAGAATCACGAGTTCAAAGCCAGCCTCGGCAATGATGAGGTGCTAAACAACTCAGTGAGACCCTGTCTCTAAATAAAGCACAAAATAGGGCTGGGGATGTGGCTCAGTGGTTGAGTACCCTTGAGTTCAATCCCCAGTACAAAAAAAAGAAAGAAAGGAAGAAAGAAATTAATTGATGGAGGGCAGAAAAAAGTATGAAAAGAGGAAAAGAGGAATAAAGGAATAACAAAGGGGAAAAGGAGAGAAAGAAAATAAGGGAAAGACAGGAAAGAGGGGAAGGAAGGAAAGGAGAAAAGAAGGAGAAATGATAACAGCTCTTGCAGCATGTTTTACTGAAGGGTTAATAGACAAGAAAGCAGGAGGAGGAGGGAGGCAGGGAAACAGATCTTAGCTGGAATTCTAATAGGATCATTAATTTCCATATAATTGTGTGATAACTCTATTTGGTTAACTTGGAAGATCTATTTTTATTAATTAGCCATGTATATGCATAAACACACACAACACACAGGCATATATAACACCTTTATACCTGGGACTGGGTCTGCATGAACATGAACAACACTGTTTATGAATGAAGAAAATGATTTACAATGAGTTTGATAGAATTTATAGCAAAATTCTATCTTTTACAGTCACACAATTGCCTTACAGGAATATGTGCAAAGGTTGATTGTGTAGAAGATGAGCAATAGACTTATATTAGAAACATACTTGTTTTATTTTCAGAAAACTCAGATCCCCAAATCCCAAAATACAAGTTTGACTTTAGCCACCAACTTTAACATGAATTTTCTATAGTCTTTCATTATTTGCTGCCTCATCATTGAGCCTACAGTTCACCTGACTCAGGCCAATGAGTCAAACCGAAGCCAAAGGTTTACTAGTTTCAACACACTTTGTACTTTTCATCTTGAACTCAATTACTTTATGCTTATGAAAAAATTCTTATTTATTATTTCTGGAATAGCAAAACCATTTTTCACATTTTATGCTATTATTCTATCAAATAATAAAACCATATGTAATGCAATACTTAAATGATATTATTAATATCAATATAAGACAAAGAGATGGCAAAATTAAAGAAGCCGAATCATGGTTGGTAGGTAATGCCAGCTGGTTAATATTTGTTCTTTGTTGACAAGGTCAAAATCTAAATCCTACATACAAAATTTCTGGTTTTCACTTAGAGATCTAACGAGCTGGAATGAGTGAATATCACTCTCAAGTTTATAATGAAAAGAACCTGGACAAGCAGCAAGTTCGTGATTTTTCTTAAACCTATTAGAGATGTTGCACAACTAATTGGCCCCAAATTTAAGAAGAGGCACCTACAGAGGGAAGAGACATGAGCCACAATTTACCAAAACAAGATGTAACTGAATACTAGCTATAATTGAAAAGGTGGGCAACATGCAACATCTGAGTGGTGACAGAAACTATAAAAAAGGATCAGATACAAATCCCAGAAATAAAACAGAGTCACAGATTAAGAATGCTGCTGGGCGCAGTGGCACATGCCTGTAATCTCAGCACTTTGGGAGGCTGAGACAGGAGACTCACGAGTTCAAAGCCAGCCTCAGCAAAGGTGAGGCACTGAGCAACTCAGTGAGACCCTGTCTCTAAATAAAACACAAAATACGGCTGGAGATGTGGCTCAGTGGTCGAGTACCCCAGGGTTCAATCCCTGGTACGGAAAGAAAGGAAAGAAAGAAAGAGAGAGAGAGAAAGGAAGAAAAGAAAGAAAGATAGCCTTCAGTGGATTTGACAGCTTGGAAAGAAGAATCCATAACCATAATGTAGGTCTATAGAAATTACACAAAGTGAAACAAGAAGGAGAGAGGAGAGGAAATTCAGTATACAAAAAGTATTTTTAGGTAATAGTATGTATTTGATATGCAAAAATGGGTGCAGCAAACTCACATATGTAAAATGAAAAACTAAGAACCATGTTCAGATTTTTGAATGATTTGACTCTAATTTATAAGACAGATGTTAGGATCTTCTTGAAAAGTAAAAACATGAATTTCTTTAGCAGTTCAGGTCCCTTCTACTTAATGTGTGGTCATCCAGGTATGTGTGGTTTATTTGACTGACAGCTGTCAACTTCCACTGAGCCATAAAGAAGCAAGGGAAGTATTTGACTTCATGCTCCCCTGCAATATGAGTAAACCCATGGCTTGAAGAGCTTTAGCAGATGCCTGTGATTCCACTGAAGTTTGTTTAGATATCATTTCCTTGTCTTCCTCCCTTTCTCTCTATAGGATAACCTATTGAAATTAATTCATTTAGTGGCAAATGACAAACTTCAACCTAATTTGGCTTACTAAATCATAGGATTTTATTGGCCTGTGTAACCAAAAAACTCAGCAATAGGCATGGCTGAGTCTGGATGTTTGAGGTACGTGATGGAATGTCCTTCCCTCTGTGTCTCCTCTGACTTTACTCTCTTGAGTTTCATTTTCAGACTAGTTCTCAATCTTAGTGGCAACTTGGTTGGGAGCAGTTTCTGTCACACCAAATTCCATTTTGGCAACTCAGCAGTGTTTCTTTTTCCAACGATTTCTGGGAGGCGGAGGTGGGGTGGGGAGGGGTGTCCTGGTTTGGCGCAGCATTGATCTTGCACCTATCCCTGAAGCACTGATCCAAGGAGTTAAGATACCTTAGGACAGGTAAATGGAAAAGATGTCCCACCCCACCAACACACAGACATACAGCTATGGGTGTGCAGTCAGCCATCTGAACCCTGGGGCTTGAGAGGAGAAGAAGGTCAGCATCTAGAGCAAAGTGGAGAGTCACTGCCACTACGGAGGCAGAGCAAGCAGACATGGTACCTGTCAACTCCATGGGGAAATGGAAACTCACAATGTTGCGAGCACTTAAAACTCTTCAGTAGAGAAGGAGGAAGGAAGTGTACAGTAAGTGGTGCTGGAGACATTGTAAAAGAAACAAAGCAGCATTCTCAGGTGTTGTCCAATGGGAAAATTTCAACATGAAAAATACTCTTTAACTAAAGGTGTATATTTGCTTTGTGAAGCTATGGTTTATATTTGGCTCTTATGTACATAAAATATATATTTTTCTTCTCCAATTTAGAAGAAAAAAACTATAAAATTTTAGATAATTTGGCATTTTGCATTAAAATAGACATATAGAGGGATTGAGATATGTATGTATAAAAATAAAATATCTTGAACAGGTAATGCTAAGAAAGGATAATTTGCAAAATTCTGAATTAAGGTTCTCTATATATTTGAATAGTAAGAGACAATTTGGGGGATTAAAATAGACAGAGTTTATTATTTATATTTATGTAAAAAGTTTGATCCTGGGATACTGCTGTGAAATCTAAGATGTGATGTTTATTTATTTTTATTTATTGTTTTAGTTGGCACATAAATAAATATGCTAGCAGAAAATTTATGCTTTCATTTATTTGTGACAAAGAATTCTTTCAATTTAAATGGGATATCTTATTTGTAATAACTTGTTAGACTTACTAATAACATTTATATTTATGAATTTTCAAATTATTTATCATTCTTGAGTTGTTAGTAAAATACCTGCATACACACATATATATATGAACATTGATTTTAAAAAGAAATATTTATCATAAAATCAAGACTTTTACATTTACAAAGCATAAAATGATAAAATTACATTAAAATGTCTGATTAATTGACAAAAAGCATTCTGATAATATTTGAGATCAGTTAGTTCAAATATAGGTACAGCTATTTTTTTTTTAATTGTGGTATAAGGGATTTAAATGCAGAGGCACTTAAACCCTGTGCCACATCCTCAGCTCTTTTTTTTTTTTTTTTTTTCTTTTGGTATTTTATTTAGAGACAGTGTCTCACTGAGTTTCTTAAGGCCCCATGCTAAATTTCTGAGGCTGGCTTTGGACTTGTGATCCTCCTGCCTCAGCCTCCAGAGCTTCTGGGATTGCAGGAGTGGGAAACCATGCCTGGCTTAGGTATGACTATTTTTATTGGTTCATACACTTAACATAATTTCATATTCAGTCACTCACTTGCATGACTCTTTTAGAATAAGAAAATCAGTAAAGTGAGTTGACTGTTCTATTCATTCAAAGGTAACTCCTTAGAGCTAACTAACAGGTAGTTTGCAAACTTATGCACTTACATAGAACATTGTATTTCTCAAAAGATTTCACCAAGTAAACTCAAAACATGTATTTGAATAAACCTTATCTACATTGGATGTATCCTGTATTGGCATGACTTAATTTCAGCTTATTTTGCTTTTTTAACAGAATGATTGATGATATCCTTATACATTTTCTATTTTTTAAGTGAGAAGATATTTCAAGAAATAGAAAGTACTGGGGGAAAAAATTAAACAAATTTCAGCAAGTCTCAAAGAAGTCTACCCTGCTCCTTCCCTCTACCCCACCTGGAATTTGGCACTAGAAACACCCTCTCCACCAGGAACAAGTAGCACTTCTTCACTTATTACTTAATAACATTTTATCAGGGATCAACAGCTCTGTGGTGTCAGAACATTCTTTGCAAATGCATCAAGCATTACTATATAATCAGGCAACTTTTTTAAGTTAAATGGCCCTTTGTCCAGTCTCTCCAATCTTACCAGAGCACTGCTGATAGGGGTAATTGACAGAGTCTTCTAAGCGGGCCTTCAGATTTCTCAGACTGCTGAGACTAAATGAAAAAAAAAAGTTGTTGAGCATTTAATGCATCATTGCTTTGTCTTTTCATATAACTTGCACACATCCACATAAGGAATGAATGCACTAGTAATTCAGACTTCTCAAATTTTACACAAACATTAAAATGTTAGACACCTAATCCTTTTTATTTTCCTACTTCTAAATAATTTTACTGACAATGAACTTTATTTATATTAAACACTAACCATACATCTTCATCAGTTTTCTCATTGGGTTAAGATGTGTTTTTTCTCTTCAGCTTTTAAGGTATATGATCATATTCAGACCTTAGTTCCAGCCTTTGTTCCTATAAAACCTATGGCTATGTTTACTTTATGTGTTTGTGTAGATGCAGCTAGAAGCAGATAGTACAATACAACAAGGTTGGAGATGCAAGAGAAATCTTGTAGGAAGGAGCAGGAGGTGGGAAGAATCTTTAGAACAAGAGAGATGTTTTGCACCTGTGTAAGGAAAGCATTCAGGATGGAAGTTTGGGTAGGATGACTGTCAGCCTTTAGCAAAATTGCAAGAAAGAGCTGGCTAGGCTGATCCAGCAA
Organism: Geosciurus inauris; assembly: GCA_004024805.1. Classification (NCBI taxonomy): domain Eukaryota; kingdom Metazoa; phylum Chordata; class Mammalia; order Rodentia; family Sciuridae; genus Geosciurus; species Geosciurus inauris. The sequence continues at coordinate 74,819 of PVHX01002655.1, read as the reverse complement.
GCTTGTCTATTACTTAAAGGCCTTTGTCAGAATGTTAAATCTGGAAAAAGTCTGAAGGAGATGCTCCCAAATCAATTAATTATTCCTTTTCTAGTCTTATTTACTGGCTATCTTGATTAAGCACTTTCTAAATTAACCCCAGGACTACTTCCCATGTTCTTGCTGGTATGTGCTTGCTAATTCTTGCAATTCAATTGGAATATAGTCTTTTCCTTCTTTTATCCAGCCCAACAATATGTAGCTGGATAATGCTGGAATTTAACTTATTGTTATGGTTTGTATGTGAGGTGTCCCTCAAAAGCTCATGTGTGAGACAATGCAAGAAAGTTCAGAGAAGAAATGATTGGGTTGCAAGACCCTTAAAGTAATCAGTGAATTGATTCCTGATGGGATTAACTGAGTGGTAACTGGAGGCAGATGGGGTATGACTAGAGGAGGTGGGGTATTAGGGGTATGGCAAGTGGAGTCTCTCCGTATGCTTCCTGATTACTATGTGAGCCATTTCCCTCTGTCACACTCTTCTGCCATGATGTTCTGCTTGACCTTGAGCCCTGAGCAGTGGAGCTGGTCTGCCTGACCTTGGGCCCTGAGCAGTAGAGCTGGTCTTCTCTGGACTAAGACCTCTGAAACTGTGAGCCTTCAAATAAACTTTTTTTTTCTCTATAGTTGTTTGGGGTGGGACTTTTAGTTCCAGTGGCAAAAAGAGTGACTAAAATAGTTATGGTCCTAGAAGTCAGGAGAGAAAGTGCTGAGAGGTCCTGAGGGAGGCCCCTGTTGCCCTGCAAAGTGGTGTCCTCTGCAGCATGTTCCAACATGGCAGTGTTATAGGCCTCCTAGTGAGGGATGGGGACTTTTTGGAGAGCCAACAACCTTAGAGCCAGCCATTTGCTTTTCCTTCATATTTCAGGATCCCAGGTTTTCCTAATCAGGTCCCTTAGTTTAGCATGACAAATGTGCCTTTGCTGAGCATTCTAAAATATCTGGAGCTCTGTGTCAGATCTTTGGTCTACTACGTAGCTCTGCAGTTCTTTCCCAGCAATGAAGGCTTTTTGTAGACTACCATGAATCCTGGTTCTCACACTTAACTGCTTGCTATGGGTTCTGTTTCTCACCCTCTGCAGGGTCAATATCAATACAGTTTATCATAAATCAGCCAACTCTTCTGTATTTCAAATGCCTGAACCATGATACTTGAAAAGTAGATCATCACTCCTTAAAAAATTTAGCAATTTGACCTTGTGCCATGGATTCTTTATAGCATAATCCCTACTCAGAGTAGGTGATTTATAGGGCTGAGGGTATAGCTCAATGGTAAGAGCACTTGCCTAGCATCAATGAGGTCCTTGGTTCAATCCCCAGTACAGTATAAAAAAGAAAGAAAAGAAAGCGTGGTTTGTGAGCCATTACCAAATCCCCGTCTACCGCCTGATTTCTTAGACCACTCTAATCCCTCATAACACTCACACACTCCCATTAGTTGGGGCCCACAAAGAAGCAGAGAGCAAAGGGGGAAGAATGGGGTGTGGTCAGACATGCAAGAGATTTACTGGGGAGAGAAGTGGCGGAAGTTGAAGGCAGGCTCCAATCTATGATATAATTTGACAGATGTGGTAGGAAATAGAGAGAGAAGGAAGGGAATCTGGGTAGGAAGAACCTTAGATTTCAAAACAGTCTGATAGGGATTTGGGCCAATGGAAGCCTCCCTGGGTCCAAGTCCACAGTGGAGGAGTCCCGCATGTTGCCCTGCAATGCTCAGTGACTGGGGCAACCAGTAGGAACTGCAGTACTGGAGGGAGTGTGGAGGTAGGCCCAGGTGTAGCTGGGGACATTAGTCAAAATTGTTCCTCATACTGGAAGATTAAATCTGTGCATCTTCATGGGGAATACAGCTTCATCATTTCCTGAACCTGTGAATGGCATTGTAAATTAGGAATATGAATGATTAGGAGCATCACTTGGGAGTCAAATTGCCTCGGTTCAAGTACTGTCAGGCCACCTATTAATTATGGAATCCTGAACAAGTTAACGTATCTGTGACCTTCCCTTATGAATTATTTTTAGTTTTAAATTGATATTTATGATTATAGAATAGTGTAGAGGGATTAATAGAAATCATACACATTAGAGGTATTTGTTACTAATAATTACATCCACAGGTAACCATTGAAAAAATAATCATAACTTATTTTCTTCTTTCTGTAATGGAATTTGTTGTTTGCATCTTGATCCTTAGTTCTATCTTCAGGTCTATTGCCTTAGACACTAAGTCTTAGGCAATTCTGAGTCTTCCTTAGGCAGCACAATAATTATGAGCACTTTCTATTATCAGCCAACTGGGATTCAAATACCAACTGCCATTTCTAATTGAATGCCTTCGGATGCATTACTTAACTTCTCTGTGCCCTAGTTTTGTCATCTATAAAATGGTGATACTATTACAGTTAGTCTCTCATAATCTGGTTATTACTCAAATAAAATTTGGTAAGAATAATGCGTGGCCCAATTTAGTACTCAATGGAGGCTGCCTCTTATTCTTGTCCTTGGGTTTGAATAGGTCTCATCTTGTTTGTGGAATCTCAGTCATATCTAAGGCCTTAATTAATTATACCTTTCAAAGTTAGGGAGGAGCAGAATACAGAGTTCTTTTTAGAAACTTCACAGCATCTAAGCCCTAGTTTCCTCCTGGATTTTTTTTTTCCATTTTCCTTAGTCAGTGGAATCTTTATGTAGTCTGAGTAGGGAGATCTGGTGGCTTATTCCTTGTTTATAACATAAACTTTTTTGCCTGGAATAGTTCAGGGCTTAGCTTCATTCATGAAAAAAAGCCTGGCCTTTTAAGATTTAAAAAGTTTTAGTTTTCAAAAATCAAAAAGTTTTTCTTTGCATATTGTGATATGGTATCTCTCCCCTAATGTGAGAAGGAGAGCAGGGCAGGGGACAGAGAGTAAAAGGAATTATATTGCAGGAGTCAAATCTTAGCTAATATCTCAAAATATTATTTCTCTACAAAGTTTCTATTTAGGTTCCGCTGTGTTTCTGAAATTCTTTTGGACACCAATTAGAGTCCTGTATATTCAAGCAGAAATTCAGATGCCTCCTCTTCTTGGTAGTGTTCAATCATTCCAGTCCAAGTGCTTTCTTCTTCAAACTTTATTATGATGGTCCTTATCACATTCATTTTAAATGGCCTTAAAATGGATTTTACTGTCCTATTATTTTTCTCCACTAGTCTATCTGCTCCTTATAGGCTGGAAATGAACTGTTTGGTTTTTAGAATCTATATACCGTTCGATGTCTAACAGATTGCCAGAGGAACCTGGGGATGGAAGAGGTTTACAGTTCTGTAAGATTCTCTACCTACATTTTCTTGGTCTTTTGAATGGGCCTTATCTATTACTGTGGAAAATTAATATTGGTGTAACAAGATACAGCATATTACCCTTTAATGCGGTTAAAAATATTGAGCACACTGTGTTAGCCATTTGGTGAGACTCAGGATATACAAGATTGAATAAAATTTACCATCAAATATAGTGATCATTATTAAAAAAAAAAAAAGCAATTTAAGCAATATGTAGGCCTAGTTCAAAGCCTGGCTCATGGTAGCTATTATAACTCTGGAGAAGGAGTGGATAAATAACTCTAATGGAGTGAGGCTTGGCTTTACTCGGAAGTAGAGACCAGATTCCTTTTGTTTATCTCATGGAAGTCTTGAGGGAGGCTGTGAATAATGGGTCTTGGGGGACAGATGACAGTCAAGCAAGGAAAGAAAATGTAGAACAGGTTTGACAGCATAAGCAAGAACTTAGTGGTATAAAACCACAAAATTATATATTTTATGTTAAAAATCAGATTTGTTTATATTTTAACTAAAATGCACTTTCTGAGCAACATAGCAATATGATTTGGAATGTATGGCCCTAAGTCAGACAGTCTAGGTTGTACTTCAATTCTACCAGTAACGTGTTCTACAATCTTAGAGAAGTATTTTTCTCTCTCTGCTTAAGAAACCATAGATTGATTGTTTCTTTCACAAAATAATTCCACAGAAGTTAGTACTACTTTATGCAAAAATAAATTTTATTTAATTTTGATTTTCATTTGTTGCAGGTGATACAACCAGTTATCAGTGACGAGTCTTGTTTCCTCACATGTTGAAGTATAACATTAGAGAAGCACGCTGAATCAAGCATATAAAGCGGGGCTTATTTAAAAATGGATAACACAGATTTCTCCCAGGAGGGCCATAGCTGGTATCCTGGTATCCTAAGAAGTAAGAGCGTTCTGTTCTGCCTCTTTTTTTTTTTGGTACTGAGGATTGAACTCAAGGGTACTCAACCACTGAGCCCTATCCTCAGTCCCATTTTTGGTGTTTTATTTAGAGACAGGGTCTCACTGAGTTGCTTAGCTCCTCACCACTGCTGAGGCTGGGTTTTGAACTTGTGATTCTCCTGTCTCAGCCTCCCAAAGTGGTGGGATTACAGGCATGCACCACCGTGCCCGATTAGCCTTTTTTATATGTCCTAGGCTTCCTTTGTTCTCCTGCTATCTTCCCCTTCTCTCTCTCCTTCCTGCCTACATGACTAGGCCCAGGAGATGGCCCAGGTGGGATGGTCAAAAGATGAGAGGTAGATGGACAGGGGAAGGGCCAAATGGAGTGATCCAGGCAAGAAGTGGGCCCTGGGTGCATTAACTAACAACTGTTACAACTCCCTGAGGGGAATGACAACTCCTGGGACAGGTTAACTTAGCAACAGGTTGGAGCAGGGCAGGTTGTCTTGATAAGAATGGAAGAAGGGTCCTAAAGGCTTTAACATTTCAATCTCTCAGGGACAGTCTCCAGTTCCATTTTTTTATTGCACCCTATTTACCTATCTATACTAACTGCCTGTCTTTAATTCTGGCTTCACAGGTAGTTGGGAAGTAGCATGGTATGTGAACATGAAACACATCATGATTTTTTCCTTAGCTCAAACTTATTAACTCAATATTTAAAACCTGTTCATTTTTTAGCTAGGTGCATCAGTTGTATTTACAAAGAGCTTCATCTAGTTAAAAATGATTAATCACTAAAATTTTATTTCCATGGGTTTGATTCTTATACCATAAATTTGATCAAAACAAGTCTCGCCTATTTAGTCAGAAAACGTCAATATTCATTAAGTACCCACAATGTGTTCAAGACTTTAAAGCAACTTTGTTTATAAATTGGAAATAACTCTTAAAATTATGGTTTAGGTGATACGAATGTGGTACTCTTTTTTATATTGTATTTTTTTGAAACCATGTCACATGAGCAAATATAATTGAAAAAGCTGAAATACCTGTATGCTTTATGACATAATTTATTGACTAAATATATGGTTAATTCATAAAATAATACCCTTCATTTATCTATCATTCTAACTATGTGATGATTCAACAATCCAAGGTAGGTAGGGCTTCTTGAAGCACTAAAAAGTGAATTTTTAAACTACTTTTTAGATCAATCCTCCAATATCTTGAATAATGTTATGTAATAATAATATCTTAATCTGTATAAAATTAAAAAATTAAAACATAACAATTTTTATGTTTCCTTTCAACCTCATGCAAAAATAAAAATATAAAATAGGTTCCAGTAGAAAGAAACATTTAGAATTTGAGCTCATAATGTGTGCCAGATACTGTGTTAACATTCACTGTGTACAATTTAAAATGTCTAGCTGGGTAAGGCAGTGCATGCCTGCATTCCCAGTGGCAAGGAGGCTGAGGCAGGAGAATCACAAATTCAAAGGCAGCCTCAGCAACTTAGCAAGGCCCTAAGCAACTTAGTGAGACCCTGTCTCAAAATTAAAAAAAAAAAAAAAAAGTAATAGTAATAATAAAAGAGCTTGGGGACAAGGCTGAGTGGTTGAGTGCCTCTGGGTTCAATCCCTGGTACCTCTCACCCCCAAATGTCTAAGCTTTTCTAATTCTTTTGAGACCTCTAAAGAAAGGACCAGCATTATCCTCATTTCACAGAGGAAGGAACTAAGACAGAAGATTGATTAATCTAACTGCTGGATGATAGAGCAGGAATTGACATAAGGTATGTCTGATACTGAAGTCCACATTACTTAGTTTTATGTCACACTATTTCACGTAATTCTTCCTCACTAGCTTCTCTGAAGTCATGCATTTCCTTCATAGACAATAACTGGCTATGATATTTTGACACCCCACGATTAGAAGCTTAATCAACTATTTGATTTACTCCTAACTAGTTCCATATACACAGAATGTTAAAATGATAATCAGTTTAGCAAAGAATTAATTTGTGCATTTACAGTTAATGAACGACATCTCTAACTAATTGTTAGGAATTCATTAGTCTCGATTTGGATGGTGTGGGTCCCAAGCCATTTCTTCTCATCTTTTGGTCTTATTTCCCTGTTTTCTTAAGAGCCTACATCGTCCTTGCACATCCTGCTGGCTGAGCAGGCTGTCATTTCCTGGACAATCTTTCCAAGCTGGCAGACACACTATTCCAAGGCTCTCACAGTTGTTATGAGTTTTGTGGGAGATTTACAGATTCCTTCTGCAGATATCTCATTTTCCTGCTGATGCTACTACTTGCTTTCCTTGCAGTAAATCCTTATTATCTCACTTTATTTCTTTGTTTTCTACTTCCTTTCTAGTCATGTTGCTTCTTTCTGCCTATCACTGAAACTCACTTCCCTTTCTCCCTGGGCTGTTGGCATTCTCACTTAGACATCACTCTTGTTATATCTGCCTATGTATTTGTGTTGTATGCAGGTCTTCCTAATTTTTTTTTTTTTTTTTTTTTTTTGCATTCATTCTCTGTAGGCATCGCCATTTGGGGGGAAAGGACCACCTTCTGAGTAACACCACCAGGAATACACTTCTCCCCCAGGAAATATGACAAAACCTTTCTCCTTAGTGCTTCCTGTTCTTTCCCTTTAAAGCATTTCTCTGCTGAAGCAGCTAAGTGGCTGCACAACATAATCCTGTATAAAGCTGGCAGAAATGTTATTTCAGAGCATTCATGGTTAACTCTTTACTGTCCATTTTGTACAGGTTCCCAAGGCCCACAAATATTTTTTTCAAGGAATTTTTACTCAACATACATCTTTTAAGTAATTAGCATCTCTGAGCCCCTATGGATTCTGCACCACACATTTTCCCTTGTGTACAGTGTACTTTGGGACTCCCAAAGCTAACTGCAATGGACTACATCAGTGGCTCATGTGCATTTTCATCTCGCTTCTGAGTTGGGTTCAAAATATACACAGTACTGGCAGAGAGGGAGCAAAAGCATTAACTACTAGGTTTTTTTCTCTAGAGGTGTTTGCTTTATGTTGGCAGCATCTCTGTAGAAAAAGGTCACCAGTCCTAGGCCACACAAAACTCTTTCCATACAACCACCTTCTTAGGGTTATGGAATTACTTCCTCCCCTTACTCTTTGGTATGGTGTTTCTCTATGTTATTTTTCCAAATCCTGACTTATCCCTTATTGGTTTTCCCAAATTCTTCCCATACTCCTTGAAATAAGTCTTTTTATTGAACATTTCTCAAATGATTAACTTTGACTTATCACCTGAACTGACTGACTGATGCAGAAACTAAGTGCACCAGGAGGGATTAGATACAGTCATTGCCTTTAAGAACCTTGAACTGTAGGAATGAAGTCAACCATGTAAACCCTTAAATAAATTGGGGGTTATAGGACCTGTGATAGAATCAGATATAAGGTACAGAGGGGCCACTCAAAAGAAGGTGATTAGTTCCATGGGAAGAGGGTCTAAAAGGGCTTCTTCTAGTAATGCTTGAATGATGCCTAGAAAGATGAACTAGTTATCAATGGATTGGTGAAAAGACTAGGCTTTGCCTAGGGCAGAGAGGAATTCTGGGATGAGAGGGAAGAATTGGTGAAGCAAGGAAGCATGAGACATTATCACATGTGTAGACAACTACAACTCATAATAGCCAGAGTTCACAGTTGAAGAAGGATGGGTTGATATGAGGCTGAGTGCAGTGTAGCACATCTGTAATATCAGTGGTTCAGGAGGTTGAGGCAGGAGGATTGAAAGTTCAAAGCCAGTCTCAGAAACTTAGTGAGGCCCTAAGCAACTTAGCGAGACCCAGTGTGAAAATAAAAAATCAAAAGACCTGGCAAGGTGGCTCAGTGGTAAAGCCCCCCCAGGCTCAATCCCCAATACTGCCACCCCCCCCCAAAAAAAGTAAGGGACATACAAGTTCAGAAAAGAAAAGTCTAGAGATCCTAGAGGGTTTAATATATTTTACTGTATATAAAATAATTCTTCAGACAAATTGCTGTGTTGATGAGACTTATTTGAAAGGGAACAACAAGGGAGATATGGAGAAAGACAGAAATGAGAGGAGGTAGGAAGCTTATTAAAGCAATGGTAATATAAAGAGACTTTAAGAAGGTAGAACTGATAAAACTTGTCCATGTATAAGAAATGGAAGTGAAAGAAAAAGAATCCTAGGGTGATCCCAGCTTTCTGGCTTGGTGATTGGTAGCATATTTTCATGAAAACTATAGTATGAGGGAAGGATGAGTTTTAGCTAAAAAGGGAAAATCAGATAGTTCAGTTTGGGCTTCAAATTTTGGGGGGACACTCATGCATAAACAATATCAGAAGGAAGTTCTGGACTAATGATATGGATTTGAGCATCACCACAAAATACATGTAGCTACTGTTGCAGAGATGAATGGAATTTCTCAGGAAGAATATTTAGTTAATAAGAAAGACAAGGATGGTACCCCAAAATTTAAGAAACAATTTAGAAATAAACAGTCATCACATATAAAGAGTATTCTTGGCATTTCAATAGTCACTCTCTCATATATCTTATTAGATTTTTATCATATCCTGAGGTTGTAGGCATCTTATATTTTAAATCTCATAAATGAAACTTCGACTTACATAAGCTAAGTTCACACCACCACCAATTAGTAATAATGAGACTAGAATTCATACCTTTTAACTCTTTTTCAGTATATTGTATTGCCTCCTTATATTAACAGTATTTATTAACATAGGAGTAAAAAATTAGGCAAAAATATACACGAAGGATGCTTAGGCTCCATAAGAAATTACTCTAGTGATGGAAATACTTACTCATGCTTAACAATGCATCACTATTTAATACATTTTATTTTGAAAAATGTAACCTTATTTATTTTACATGCTGAGAAACTGGGCTTCAAAATCCAAATTCCATTTATTTAACTTTTTATGCATTTTTGTTTTTCTCCAGGTTCAGATTTAAGTGCAGATTTTATGTTTAATTATTTTAGTTTTTTAAAACTTTCATTTCATTTTAAGTTGACAAATAATTATTATCACAATGCGATGTTTTGGTAAACCTACTTTATCCTTTCTCTACTCATCCTGACCACCATCATAGCATTTTCTCATTACCATTTGACCATCTTTCATATCAAAGCTCATTATCAATGAGTTAAAAGAACCAGGGCTCCAAAGATTGGCACATCCTTCTTTTGAAATTGACACAGTTTTCACTTATATTTCATACAGATACATGTCTTGAAACCAATTTGGAAATAGGAAAGGGCAATTGTATCAGGTTTCTGCTTCATACTTCTATAGTAGTATGGCAGCTTCAAAGACAGACTCAATAAAAGGGGACCTATCATGTGGGCCTGCTTCACTGTTCAGATGAGAAGAAATGAATCACACAGAATGTCTCCATCACCAAATTAGACACAGCTTTGACAATCTGGTGGAAGAGGATAAGGAGGTTCTTTTTTCAAATTCTGTTTTCTTAATGAAATAGAAAAAGTCATAATCTGAGTTGTGGAGGCTGTGGGAAGGTATTAACAGTTAAAGGAGAAAGGAAGAGGGGAAAATGCAAATAAGTGAAAGTTGAAGAAAACAGGGGAGGTATGCTTAGTAAGCTTGTCAAGGTGGAGCGGTGTGAGGGCCCCTTGCAGTTTATGCTTATTGATTAAAAAGTCAAACCTGTCAAGTCTGTAATCCCAGTACTTAGGGAGGCTGAGACAGGAGAATCTCGAGTTCAAAGCCAGCCTCAGCAATGGGGAGGAGCTAAGCAACTCAGTGAGACCCTGTCTCTACATAAAACACAAAATAGGGCTGGGGATGTGCCTCAGTAGTAGAGTACCGTTGAGTTTAATCCCCAGTACCCGCAAAAAAAAAAAAAAAAACACAAAAAAACAAAAAAACCTGTCAACATGGCTGTGACTTTTTTTCCACCCACCTTCACCAGCAGGAGTGTGAACTAATGTAAACAAAAGGGTTAAGGGGAAAGAACTGTGGGAAGACACAGGAGCAAAGAAACTATGTTTGTGTAATGTGGTGACTATGATGATGTAATGTGGAGTCTAAACTGGTAAAGGGAAAAGAGAATATGAAGAGATCATGAAAAGTAAAAATGGGAATGGTCAATGGATTCAACAGGTTATGAATTCAGAGAATCGTTGCTATGGGACTTCCCTAGCAAATGAGAGAGATTAGAACAGGATCTCACATTTTAAAACTATAAATCAAGAAATTATACTAGGAAAAAGTAGAAGAGCAAATATTCTTGCTGTTAATACTTTATCTGAGAATGTTGTATGTATCAAAGTGGAATGAAGGTAGATAAAAGGAACATTTTCTTCTTTTACTAAAGAGGTTAAAGTATATATTTGAAAAAAAAGTTGTTTCAGTTTTCACAGATTCTAGTTGATTTGTATGTAGTAAACCTGTCACTTACAAAGACACCAAACCATGTGACATCTCTACACTGCTCTCATTTTTGAAGTGTGCTAGGTAGAAAGCTTTATGACTCTGTTAATACCGATTTCTTCACAATTACTTATAATAATTTCTTCGCTATATATTTTATTTGCTTTCCTACAAAAACAGAAATCTGAGACTGTAAGGCTTTCTGGAAATTTCCCAACTTGGATTATTTTTAAAAGGCTCTGATAAAATTTGTGAAAAGGATTATAAGAGGGCCTGTGTCAATTAAGCTCATATAGTCTCTGCTCAGTACATCTTCATCTCAATGTTGAGTTTTATTATTTTTTATTCACTATTTTTATGAGAAAAGATTTCATAGTTACTTTAATTGGCATTTGTCTGATTCCTAGTATGGTTAGTCTTTCCATAATTTTAGTATCATACAGTTTGTCACTTATATATCATTTCTTTGGTCCATTTTGTATTTTTCTATCTTAATTAATAATACTTTTTACCTGTGTAGAATTCTTTAGTTAAAATTCCTGTCTTGTTTTTGTTTTTACAACCATGGCCTCAGCAAGCCTATCATTATAACTTTGGATAAATTAGGAAAGTACCTTCTCTGTGTAGATATACCCCTAAGGGTTTAATAAGTGAAAGAAATTTTGGAAAGGAAAACATCCTTTTTTCTCATGATGATGGGAACCCTACACCAGGACTCACAATATGACTGTTGAATAGACTATTTTAAGCCTCCTTGTTTTCTTGTGTGTCTGTGTAATTACAAACTTCCTCGCTGTTTGTGATTACCCTGCTGAAGTAATCCTGAAGATTAAAATTTTTTGGCCATTTATATCTTGAACTCAAAAAGTTAAGTACTTAACTAAGATCAAATAACTAGTAAGAAAGCTGAGTGTCAGTAAAGGTGCTCCACCTGCAGAGCCATGGATCTTTCCATGAATTCAACCCACTTCAAGGAGGGTCCATGAGATTGGGTCGAGCCTGTTACAGAAAGTCCAAGGTTTAATAGTCTCTACAGATGTGACAAAAGTAGTAAGTGTGACTTCTTCCTTCTTCCATTTTGGTTTGTTCAACAATTGTTTTGAGTAATAATTTTGCATTTCCACTTAACTGTCAAGTGTAAAATTTCTCCAAGAAATGGAATACACCCAGCAGGCTGTAGTTTTCTCTTTTTAAAATTGACACAAAATAGAATACATTTATCTTGTACAACATTGTGGAATGACTAAACCTAACATGTGTTCCTCATATAATTATCATTTTTAGTGGTAAAAAAATCTTTACATCCACTCTTCACATATTTCAAGAATGCAATTTGCTGTTATTAGCTATAGTCACAATGCCATGCAATAGATCTCTAGTGCTGATTCTTACTGAGATTTTGTATCCTTTACCCAACAGCTTGCCAACCTCCTCACTTCACCCAACACTCCCAGCCCTGGTAATCACTGTTTTGCTATTTACGTCTATGAGATTAATTCTGTTAGATTCCACATATGAGTGAGATTATGCTGCATTTGTCTTTCTGTGTTTATCTTATTTCACTTAATGTCCTCCAGGTTCATTCATCTTATCAAAAATGACAGGGTTTCCTTCTGTTTTATGGTTGAATGGTATTCCATTGTATATATGTACCACATTTTTTAATCCACTCTTCCACTGATCAACACTTAGTTTTATACCATATATTGAACACTGTACATAATGCTACAGTAAATATGGAAGTGCAGATGCTTCTTTGACATACCAATTTCACTTCTTGTGCATATATCCAAGGTAATGGGTTTGCTAGGTCACATGGTAGTTCTATTTTTAATGTTTTTGAGGAACCTCCATACAGTTTTCTGTATGGCTGTATGAATTTATAGTCTCACCAACAGTATGCAAGTGTTCCCTTTGCTCCACATTCTCATCAACAATTATTATCTTTTGTCTTTTTGAAAATTAGTATTCTAATAGATGTAAGCTGATATCTCATTACGGCTTTGATTGAATTCTCCTGGTGATCAGGGATACCGTGCTTTTTTTCATACACCTGCTGGTCACTTTTTTTTGTTCTTTTGGGAAATGTCTATTTAGGCCCTCTGCCTATTTTTTAATTGGGTTATATGTTTTCTTGCTGTTGAGTTGTTTGAATTTCTCATTATTTTGAATATTAACCATTTATCAGATGTCCAGATTGCAATGATCTATTTTCTCTGCTAAGCTTTTAGTCTATTTCTTGTAAATTGAGCTGTAAATTTTATAGTTTGTAAAATCTTCAAAATATAGTATTAATGTATTTAAGTTTTTGACAAAAAATTTCCAATAGTTTAATTTGATTATTTGAGCTTTGGATACAGTATTTTAATGTGTATATAATTATTAAAAAGTCATCAACAACGGCTTATAAACATTATTATTCCCATATTGCTGAAGAAAAAACAGAGATTCAGACAGGTTGACTAATCTGTACTAGGTCTCACAAAGCAAAGATTTTGATGCATATCTTTCTGGCCCCTACAGTCATTCATTTTCCTATGTTACAATATTACTGGGCACAGGAAGTCTGATGATAAGAGGATTTTAACATTTTATATGTGAGAAGATCCTAAAGCAAAAGCCTAATGAAGGGCCATATTTGGAAAGTATAAGAACAATTACAGCTAGAGTTGAAGAAAGTAGATCTATAGAACAAAGGACAGTGATGAGTTGACAATTACTCCAAGATTTCCTTGTGTGGCTGGCTGCTGAGATAGTGGCATTACCCAGTGTGACAAAGAAACCAAGGAAAAGAGCTCTGTCACTGCAAGATGATAAGTGAATTGTCTTCTCCACATTTCATTTCTGTTAGTGACAGTACATACAGTTTGAAATGCCTTGTGCAGAAAACTCTTGCCAAGTTGGGTGGAGTGGCTAAGTTCACAGTTAGACAAGTAGTTTTTGGACAGGTTTTGTGCGCACAGATGTAACCAAATGACATGCCCATGATTTGGTGTTTGGCAAGAAGAGCAGTGTGTCTATTAATTTTCAGAGGAAAATCCATGGATGCAGTTTAAGAAGGATAAAGAGAATCAGACAAATAGGAGTTTCTACAATAACATAAAATACAGGTTCCTGGCAGACTTTTCATTCCATAAAGTTTACAGAGTAACAGGGCATATCAGAGGAAAGGTTCTAGATAGACCACTTGAAATTTTCATAGTTTCATGAAATTATGTAACTTTGAAAGTTTTTAATCCATGAGCAAACAAAAAACAATAATAATGCCAATAAAAATATAAACACAGCTCAAGAGATATTAGTTCCTTATGCAAAAAAAGGCTACAAAAGTAAATATGGGAAATTTATCAATTAAAAAATAGGTGAAGGTAGATTTATGGAAGGATTTCAAAACAGGGTTGACATGCTTACTATGTGCCAGTCCTTGTGCAAGCTGCTATTTAATAACAGTGATGAGGTCATAGGCCCACTTTTTCAGAGGCTTGCTAGGAGCACTGGAAAAGACAGATCAATAGGAACTTTTAATATAATGTATGTGTGATAAATACTCGAATAAGGTAGGTACAAGGTGTCATGAGACCACATAAAAAGAGCATAGATATGGCCTTAGGGAAAGGTTAGGATGATCAAGGATAGCGTTGGGAAGAAGTGAAGTTTAACCTGAAATCTGACAGATGATTGGGTGAAAGTTAACAGGAAATGCAGAGCATCTAGACTGTCAATATCATGTGCCACACCTAGAACTAGAGAGAACACCTGAAATATTGCAGGAAAAGTGGGTAGCTGGGGTAAGGATCACATATAAAGTACAGAGATGCTAATTTCTATTAAAGATAAGCCATAAATTTTATTCTACTGCCAGTATTTCAGGTGGGGTAATATCTTATGTAATATCAGGGATCCATCCCGAATAGTATATCTTTTTTTAAATTTTTTTATTTTTGCAGTGGTGGAGATCTAACCCAGAGCATGCTGGGCAAGAATTTTACCACTGAGCTACACACCCAAGCCTATGTACCTTTTTCTATTTCCTTGAAGTTCTCTATACTTGGCAGGCAGATAGAAAAAGATATCATGGGAAAGACTCTCTTGAACTATGTTTATATTTTTATTGGCATTATTATTATTTTATTGGCATCTCTTAACCACTCTGACTCAGAAATGACACATATCATTCTTGACCACATTCTGTGGCTCAGAATTTTGTCATCTGAACACCCCTAATGGCAAGTGATACTGGGAAATGCAGTATAGTTATGAGAATAGTTAAAAAATAAATGGGTTTTGATAAACATATAGTTTTCTCAGCTGTATACATAGAAAGTACCAGAATTAAAAATGATAAAAGTTGGAGAGTCTAACTAGGACCAGTTTATGAAAGACATTTTATTCTAAGTTTAGATTTTATACTGAGGAAAATGGTGTATATATAAGAAAATTTTGAATTGAGTTGAAGCATTATCATATTTGGATTTTCAATAGACAATTTTGTCCATGTTAGGGATGATTGAATAGAGATAAGCTTAGAACTAGGAAATGATTCAGATTCTAGTCTAGGCAGTGGTATCCTAGACGTGGGTAGTGGCTGTGTTATTGAGTCCAGAGATGATAAAGAGGCATTCTAACTAGGAAGTGGCAGAAGAGTTTATGACCATTTCAAATGGGTTTATGTTTGGCTGTGATCCTCAGGAGATTTGTGTCAGGAATTTCAACTGAACATGCTCTATTGAAGCCAAACATTCAGTAAAGGAAACATGTTTTATGAAAATCTCTAGCTTCTCCTGAGCTACACTCATTGGTGTAGGTACAGTGTAGAAATGAATTCTAATACACTAGAACTATAGCTCTTTTTCTGCATGAATTTTATCATATTAAACAAATATTTATTACCCATTGTGTGCCGAGACTTGTGTAGAATATACATTTTGTCCCTGTTGTAATATGAAGTATAGTCCAATTGATGGGGAAAATTTTTGAAATAACATTAAATGTTATATGAAAATACTAAGTACCATATTCAAAATACTGATTGAGCGTCCATGGATGTCAAGAGCTATCTCCAATTCAATCCTGAGTGATGAATAATTGCTCTTGGAGCAAAGTATTGAGAAAGATCCTGAAAGTAAACTTGGGCTTAATAAATGAATGTCTCAATTTGCTTTTGATGTCTGCCCATGTGGTAAGGGAGAGTTTGGTGCAGCTCTGCCCATGCATATGAGAATAGTTTAGATATTTGTAACTTAAGATTTTTATTTTTTTCATTTTATCAATTCCACAAATTCTGAGTACCAAGGTTTATAATGGGTGCTTGTGAGTAACCATGCAACATGATTATCTCAAGGGTTTGTCATGTTTTGTGTGCTTTTGTTATTTTTTTTTTTAAGTTGAATTATGGCAAGTTTTACTCTCAAGTCACACACAGAGGCAGGCAGATAGCAAGAAGGCAACCAAAGTGCATGTAGGTATAGGTATTTGGAGGAGTTTCTGGAGTAGAATAAGGAAAACAATTTGATAAAGGGAATGAGTTGATTGAAAGTGAAAAGGCAGAAAAATATGAATAATGTGCAGGGACAAATGAGTTGAAGCAAAAGGTTCATGTAAATAAATCTTGAAATACATGATTGGAATATTATTTACATTTCAAACATTAGAGTGTTTGAATTCTAGGCCAGCTAGGCATTTGTCATTTTCTCTTGTAGGCTGTGGAGAAATATTAAGATTATTTGAGCAGAGGAGTGATGTGGGCAAAGCCAGACTCTTTGTCATATCAGGTCCTATAAAGGGACAAGGAGTATCCTAAATATTGTAGGTAAGTGTTATTTATTGATTTTTTCTAGTGGGACTTTGTGTTTCAAAGCTTTTACTATGTGTGGTTAAGTTTTAATAAACTATTGCCTGGGTATACATAAATTTATATTATAATTAATCATATTAAAATAAGTGACTTACTATAGTGAAATGCTGTTATTGTTATGGCCCTTTTGATATCTTTAATAGTTTGGGAATCATTGTCAAATGCACTGTTTTTGTTAGAACAGAAATTTATTAGAACAAGATTGTGCAAAAACATTTCATTAGGAAAACCCCTAAAATTCAATTGAAATTTTATGAATCCTGACTGGAAATATCAGGTAGACTCCCTAATATATTATGTTTTAATTTTCAAAAGAGCTTTATTTATTCTAAATAACTCCATAACCTGTAACCTGTACTAAAATACATTCCAACTTAAAATTTAAGTACCTGCTCATCACTATATATATATATATATATGTTAGAGCTGCTTATTATAATTTCACTTGAAAAATATTAATTTTGATCCCCCAAATATTTGCAAACCTCTGCAGTTTAACATGCAGTTCCAGGTGGAGTTACCAATTCTTTCTCTGTAAAGTTTGTACATTCTATTGCTCATTCAACACATGTTATTTGAAAAGCTACTCAGCCGGTTGGCTGGTTATTTGCCTATTGTCTCTCAGCTCTATTTCCACCCTTCATTGTTCTCCTTAGTATCTCAGAAGGTTGAAAGCCTGCAAACTAGTTTTCCTAGACTTCGTTGTCGGCTGGCTTCTAGTTGTTAGGTTCTGCCAATGGGATGCACTAGTAGGATTCTGGAAGACAAAAGGTGGCGGGGAAGCCTGCTCCTTCCCAGTCCCAGCTTCAGGAGCTGCTTCTCACAGAGGCAGCAGCAGCAGGGGATCCAAGCTCCTGCTCAGGCAGTGCTGTTCTAACAGCAGCAGCAGCAGCACTTCCAGTGAGATTAGCACAAGTATACGCTCCTTGATCTCTCGGGCTCAGCAGGGTGCTGTTCCCACAGTACCTCATCCTTACTCCCTTCACCAGACCCATAGTGGCTGCTGATTTCAGACCCTGGGCAAGAGCAACTTCCTGGGCTCTGAGTAATCTACTTCATACTGTTTCACTGGTCACTCTTTCTTCCTTTAGCTTTGACAGTCTTGTAACTTCTTTGTAATAAGCTCCTGGTATTATAGTCTCCTCTCTTAGAAATATCTTAAGTGACTGTGGCCTTTTTCTTTTTCTTTTCTTCTTTTCTTTTTTGACTGGACATTGATTGGGTAACCATATGTCCAAGCATGGCTGATGGCTTTGCATTTGGCTGATCATAAGGAGCTGAACAAACTGAAAACCTAACTTAAGAGAACCATAGTATACATTGTACTTACTAGGTAATACTTTAAATATTACTTGCAGCTAATTCTCCTTTATTCTGTGTGGGCATTAAAATTATTAGCCCTTTATTTATAGCACCTGGTACACTGGCTAAAACTTAAAGATGTTCAATAATACCTTTGTAGTTGGATCCATGGAACTGTAAAGGAAGATGGTGGGCTTGATGTTTGATGTCCTCAAGGAGTTTATAATTTTATAGGGAGAGGAGATCCTTTATCTTATACTCTTTCTTTTAGAATTTCCTTTTTTTCCTGTATATGTGGTCTATTTAAATACTATATTTTTATAGGTTGAAATATTGGTATAAAGGGTAAAGAAATGATCAGAAAGAGAAAGAAATATCTAATCAGACAGACAGACGTGGCAATACATTTTAAATATCTTTGTAGAAAATTCCTGTCTCATTGGAAGAGCACAAAACTTGTGAAATGAAGCCTTTTTATTTCTAGATTTGTACAAAAGAACAAGATATGGTTCTTCCTTTTTTGTTATGAGTAGAGACTCTCTTCCTATATGATAGCTCGATGCTATGCTTGAATTATCTCTAATCCTATGTAGGAACAGAAATGGTTGAATATCTTACTCTTCTTTGGCTATGTGGTAGAATTTACTTCAAAGACACTGACTGTAAAATCAAAATCTGCTCATTTTGGGCCTCTATGTTGGAGAATCTAGTGACAAAGGACAAGTTCTTAGTTTTCATGGGTAGATGGATGGATTCATAAGACATCTCAATGGATATTTCTCATGGTATTCTAATGACTGGAGAAGTAATTGATATGAAATGAGGATAAGGATGTTAAACAATGTAATTCTTCAGACATTCCATGGCAGATAAAATTATGCTGACTCTGCCAAAAAAAGAAAAAAAGTAAAAGATGCAAATTCATCAATGGGACATTGTCTCCAACTGTGGAGGTATGGATATTAAACAGAAATTTCTCTTCATATAAACATATGTGCATTCATTTTAACCTCACATTTTACTATTGTCATAATTTACTTTACTACATGTTTTGCTTGGTTTATGCTTTGACGCCAATAACTCGATAAGAAATCACTGCCAAAAATTATTTCTTTTTACCTTGACTTTGCCTTTTATGAAATTTCTTAAGACTAATTACTCTTATTCAGCCAGTTTAGGAGCAGACAGTTTAATACTACTATGTACATGACTATTTTTCCTTTCTTTTTAAAATTTACTCATTAAAAACCCTTGTTTATAAAACTCCATCATCATCCCTTACCATTGCTGAAGCTGATAGCCACTGCTTCACAACATTACACCTCCCTGGGAGATGCAGAAAACACATAGATTGTTTGTTTTCACAAATCTCTAATTGAAGGGTTGAGAGAGGGAGGGATGTAGAGGGGAGGAACTTCTAAGAGATTAAACTGCTGGGGATTTCTCATGTTAGATCATGACTGTATTTATTTTATAGCCAGTTGAAAATTAAGCTGCCTAGCCTGTTTTCTCCTTATTGGATAACAGAGGAAACAAAAAATGATTTTCATGGTACAACTTTATAAGCATGGAGATTTTATTTGTGGGTTTTGGTGATATTTTGAATAAAGTTATGTCAAAGAGTAGTGTGGTTTCTTGTGCTTCTAGCTTTACTTTTTTCTTCAAATAATTTTGAAGTGCAGTTACAGATCACCTAGAAACATACTCATGGGTTCCCATTTCTAAAGCAAAAACTAATGTGCAAGAGAAATCCACTCTAAGGGAAGTTATATGTTGCTTAGGAAACTTGTTCACAGCTCAGTAAGTTCAATTCTGACTAAATTAGAAAAATCAGTTAAGCTGTAGAAAAATAAATTTTTAAAATATAAAAATGTATGTACTCCTGTCCCCATCAATAACTATATTGATAAAGTCCAAATCAAGTCCAAATAGATTGAGATGTTTTTAAAGACAGCTTCCTAATGACCTGAGAGGGTTTCCAGCCTTATGCTCCTCAGAGTTCCTTTTTTGAGTTTCCAGCTTCGAGCCCCACCTCACTATATGCCAAGTCCTCACATACTATCCGGAGAGGGCCCGACAAGCAGTCAGGGTGGTTTCAGAGGGTTGTCAGATAGATTGTGCTGTGCTAACTGAAGTGTGCAAGAAAAGAAGGGGAAAAAAAAAGTGTTATATGCCAAACATGATCCTCTCTTCCTGCCACACCTTGCAGGGATTTGAACCCAGCCTTGCTACATGAAAAGTCAGATGTATATATGCATAGATTACAGGCTTCTTCCCTCTTTCCCACTCACAATAATATTGTTCTACTACCTCCAGTAATGAAGTATGTTTGCCAGTTTTGAGGTGCTGTACTTCTGTGCATTGAACTGGAACATCTAACTCTGAACACTAACCTGAAAACAAAGAAGAAAACAATGAGAACCAAGAGATTGGTGCCTTGCTCCCTATAGCTTACTGAGACCCACACCTCTTTGCACTGTTCTCTGGCTACTGGGATATTGGAGAAGGGAAGGTATTCAACAATGAAGGCAGGTGACATGGAACTTTAAAGAAATATTTTCTTGCGCACTTTTATCTTTAAATAGCTACACAGATTTTAAGTACAAATAATGACAAGGCAGGATTGCTTGATGATGGTAAAATTGAATTGTTGTCACTTAAAAAACAAAATCACACATGTGATCATTTTAGTGTAAATAGATTACATGGAAAAGAGCCATTTACAAATGTGTTCTCATCTAATATGGGACAATGAGTTTGCTCTCCATATATTATGACTCCTTTTTTTCCTTTATGTAAGATGACCAAATAAAATACCCATTATTAGATTAGAGAACTCTGCTTTCTACATTTCCTTTCTAATCTGATACCCTTCCCCTCCAAACACATTATTATCCTTAAAATGTAAAACCTTTCTCTGAACTCCAAATAGAAGTTAAAAATAACATTTCACTCCTGAAAGCTTTAAATCCCACCTTGTTTCTAATCAGCCTTCCAGAGTGACTCTGCAAGGTTACACAGACCTGACTGATTTATGAATATAATTTTTGTTTTAATTGAAACAGCAACATTTAGGTTCCACCTTAACAGTGCACCTTAAAAGATTATCTCGGTTATTTCACAGGCACCGAGCCGGCACTAATAGTCCAAGGCAGATATTGAAAAGCAGCACAGGGCCAGGCAGATCTATTAGAAATTCCCATCCACGCGCCTCATACATATTGATTTCTGACACCAAGCAGCAGTGAAAGCCCCCGTGGGAATAATATATTTAGCAGGGTTCGCTGCGAGGAGGTCACAGAGTGCATACAGATTAGCTTCAGAGGACCAAGGCACTAGTGTTGGAGCCAAATGCTAGATTTTATATCATTTTAATCTGAACTTTTATAATCCTTTTAGTTCTTCTTTCTGTGGATGGCAGAGAGAAGGCTTCTTCACATGTATCATGCATCTTTTTCTTTATTCCTCCTATAAATGTGCAAATGCCGTTGTAATGGGGAGGAATGTTCCTTTAGCATAAGCAGCAGAGCCCCAACCAGATTTGCTTTTATAAACGGTGGTCAATTCAGATGAAGACATCTTTATTTAAAGATTCCTTTCCATGGGGGAGGGAAAAGCACAAATCCACCTCTCCAGTGTTAAGAAAGAAGCATGGAACTTGCTCTTATTAAAAGAACCATTCCTCCCCTCCCCCTCTTGATGACACTGGAGCTTAATTGAGCAGAAGTTGCATTTATACTGTTACGTCTATGAAAACAAAAATCTAAACATTTTTTTAATTACCATTCTGATGCGTAGGGAATGCCTGCTCATTATGCAAAGAAGTGTTGTGACTGTATCAGATAAAGGTGTCAGAAGGGAGTCAAACATGCATTTTGGAGACTGGAGAGATGCCAGCGGTGGGAAAGGAAAGGTTAGAGTGGACACACTTTGACAGAAGGGTGAAATACATTCAGACAACAAAGGGAAATAGGAGGTTTCACTCAACAGACACAAAGGCTCATTGTCTTCCTCTAGACTGCATTTAAATTTTAGGTGTTCTATAAAAAGTTCCCATGATTACTAATAATCAGGAAAAAAAATAACTACATCTGTGAAGTGCCTTTTGAATCAGTCTTATTTTCTCTGGCATCCTAAACAAGCCTAAAAGACTGAGAAGGGGAAAAGCAGAGGAGGGATAAGCAATCAAGACTTATGCTTGAGAATATAACAATAATTACAATAAGGAAAAGTGAATTTGAGTTTTGTTTTTATCAATAAAGATTTGTTTTACCAAAAAGAAATAATTAAAGCATCCAAATAAGACCTGGAATATTCTTTGCCAGGTTATCCAACCTAACTACGTCAATATTCAGATTAGCTTTATAGGGCCTATCTCTAAAGATATATGTTGAAGCTGAGCATTAGCCAATAAAAGAAAACCATTACATTTAGAGAAGAAAAAGAAGGAAACCTCAAATTTTAAAAACTTGGGAAACTGTATGAAAATCAGTTTTTTGCAAATGCCTCTTGTCAGAAATGCTTGGCTTTCCTGCTGCCTAAAAACCAGACATAAGCATACACTGTGTTGGCCCCAAATCATTTTACCTTCTATTTTTGGCTTCTTTGTGAGATTGTACATACATTGGAAATTAGAATAAACAGTATTATCAATTATAGAAATTATAGGATTAAGAAGTACCTGGCTGCCAGGTGCGGTGGCGCAAGCCTGTAATCCCAGCACTTTGGGAGGCTGAGACAGGAGAATTGAGAGTTCAAAGCCAGCCTCAGCAATGACAAGGCGCTAAGCAACTCAGTGAAACCCTGTCTCTAAATAAAACACAAAATAGGGCTGGGGATGTGGCTCAGTGGTCGAGTGCCCCTGAGTTCAATCCCTGGTACCAAAAAAAAAAAAAAGAAGTACTTGGCTGCTGAATAATCTAAAAACTTCTCAGTTAGTCAGATCACCAAAACATTCATATTAAAGAAAGCAGGTGCAGAAAATCCAGAGGAAACTGATCAGGATTATTTGATAATGAAGTAGCTAGCTAGTTGAAGAGACCAAAGGAATGGAACTGTAGAAATTACAAATTCCTGCCATTTGAAAAGGAGAGAATGTGTGAATGTGTGTGTCTACTCTCCAGGACTTGTTTACTCTTAAACTGCAACATGACAAAGCACAATACTCATTATAATTAGTCATGTTTTCATGCATTGATAAAGGCAAACGATAGGGACAAATTAAAGAAAAGGTCAAGGCAGAGCTTGAAGATATGGGTCATTGAATCATGTGTCTGGTGCCTCCTCCCTAGTTTTCCCAGGTGGAAGTGCCCACACCCTTATTTGGAATCTCTTTGCCTTCTGTACCAACTTTTATAATAAATGCCTAATAGGGTTTGCGCATCTCTTCATGTTCTTCAGCTCTTCTTTTGGTTTGCAAAGGAGAGGTGGACTTTCTCCAGTCTAGGAGCCTACAAAAAGCCTAGCATAAGAAGCAATGGCCCTCTCAGGAGTGGGTGCAAATCTTTGAGGAGAGCTGGAGAATTACGCCAGAGCAAACTCTTGTTTATTACACGCTGGATAAAAATTCCTGCTCAACCTATGGCCAGGAGACCTTGAATATAATATCATCTACCTTCTCTAGTTGTCAGCACATTTCTTAATTTCCTTGTACCTAGACATTAGTCAATAATATTGGTTGACTTGAATAAATTACATTAGATAGAAGATATACTTATGGGACAGGGACAAAAAGTAATTGGCGGAAAGCAAATAAAATAAAAAATAGCAAGCCACTCATTCAGCAGTTCTGCCTTCAAGATGCCCAACACTCTGCTTGATTGCTCCTGTCTGAACTGACCCCATCTGTGTCAGGAAGACTGTCTGGGACTGATGAAGCTCTTCATTTTTGCCTGAAGGGGGAGGGGCATAGTTTCCTCTCAAAACAAGCAAGGAAAAGGCTGGGCAAGGACAATACAAGTACTGATGGTTGGTCCCTGGAATTTGACTGGCATGCCACCATCCAGCTGTCAGTTAATAATTTACTTTCCATTTTTTCACCCTAAGCCAACTATATATCTGTCATATAATCTCATCCGGCACCAACCTTGCTGGCTATCTGTCCTGATGAAAGCTTACAAACTGAACAGTACATCTCTTCCACTTGCATCTCTGAGCTTGTTTAAGTAGGGGAATTGTTTGTGGGTTGGGGGTGTGACATTAAATTTCTAACAACAACAGCAAAACAAAAGAATCGCCTAAAAGTGCTAAAACTACAAAACTTTATATACATCCTCCCTCTGCCAGATAAATCAAACTTCCTCCCAGTGTCAAGCCATCATTCAGTTGCATTTGTTTTTATCAGATCAATTTTTCATAGTTGTAGCTGAAACTCTGTCAGCAGGGGAGAGGCCCAAAACATTACCAGGAGTCCGGAAGCTGGCTTGGCTTCCTACCAGCATGTAACCCCTGGTCAGACTAGAGGTTTCATCCAGCCCTCTATCATTTGTAGTGCCTTCCTGGTGACTCAGAAACTATCCCTGTGCTGAGAAGAGCAGAACGTGAGCCTGTGGAAAGCAATTTCCCATGGGGAGAAAATTCAGAGTTTTTGTGCATTGAATATACTATATAATCTTGACAGGCATTCTTATTTTAATTATTTTTATGAAATTTTCACCAAAGTCTAAAGAAGCTGGGTGGTGAGAGTACAAAAATAGAATAGAAATTAAGTGATAAAATTATTCCTAAAATTATTTTGGATCTGTAGTCTTTCTAGCTGTGTTAAATATTTCCTTTATCTTCAAGAACAGCTTAAAAATAATGGACAGTGTACACGAAGAAATAAAATGCGAAAGTATTATAAACCAAGAGCATAAACTATGTGTGTGTGGTCTACAATTCCAAATTCTGACAATGTCCACAGTGTAAGAGTAAGATTTGGGGAGAATATACAGATGCCTTTGTGAGCAAGAAACAGGGAAAAAGTCCCTTTTTAGTTGGGGGCAAAAACATGCATTTACTTTCAGTAGAAGTAGACACACTTAAATCCCTGCTGAGCACTGGGGAGGGGTTGGATGAGCTGTCTAGAAAGCATTTTCTCTCTCTTTATAATGTTAGAAATCCTCGGACTGCATTGTGCATTGCAATGCAAGGATTCTGCAGTGTAAGAGCACATCAGGGCATTGAGAAAGGCTTAATGTGTTCTCATTAGAGGAGGAAGGGGGAGAGGGGGAGGGGGAGGCGCCTTGGGGGATGGAGCTGAGCTCGACCACTCTGGGAAGCATTACAATTTTGTGCCTTCTCACTTCAACTCCCTCAATCCCCTAGCTTTACATAGCTCTTTCACAGATAGTTCAGTAAAATGCCTCCCAAGCCTCATGTAAAGAGAGCTGTGCTGTACATCGCTGCTTGCAGTTTAACAGTTTGTTTGCTAGGGCCTTTTAAATATTTTCCTCCTTCCTAAGCTGCCTCAATAAACCTTTTCCACATTCACTTCTAATCTAATGAAAACCAGGAAGGAAAAGAGAACAATCTGATCAATGAAAGAAAATCTGAATGCTTTCAGAGTTATTAAACTCCACAGAATACCAGTATGGAAAATCTGGTAGGAGCTGCAGAGGGGGCTTTATAATTGAAACATTTTATAATGTTTCTAATCTACCAGACTAATTTACATTTTTTTTTTAAGTTTGTTTCTTTTTTAGGAGATACCTTATCCACTCCCGGCCCCGCTTTTTATTTTTAATGAATACTTTACATATGATTTGCGGATTTTAACTAGAAAAGGAAGATGTGCATGTATAAACCCTGCTCCTTTACCAGTGTTCAGCTTGTAAAGAGCAAGACCATGAACCCAAAAGACAAGGAATAAGGGGAGGAGAGATTTTTTTTGTTTATTTGTTTAGGTTTAAAATGTTGAAACTGGTGGTGATGATCCCTTGTATTCATTCACAACTGTGCCTCCCAAAGGGACCACTGAAATTTTGTTCTATAGGAACAAAATATACTTACTTTCACAGCATGGATTTCCCCAAATAGAATAACAAAGAGACATATAAACTCCACTCCACGCCATTTCTTCCTTCAGTTTTGAAACACTAATTGACTCTAAAAACTTTCTGCTTGGAAGTAATTATAGAAATGCAGACAATATATATATTTTAATATAGATAGCCAGAGATTACCAACCTTTATCATGCTAGTAAAACTGGGGCATTTACCATCTTACCTGCATATTTTGTTTTGATGACTTCTAGGTATGTGCTTATAAGAATTTCCCTATAGTGAAAAAGTGAATAGTCTCCAGCATTTATTTATTAAAAAAGATTTGGCAAAAGCTATCAGTCAATCACTACATTATAATTTCATATTCAATGCCCTGAGATATTTCTCTTAACTTGTAGCACCTCCAAAATTCTATTTTGGGGAGAAATTAAGAAATGCCTTTTTTGAAGGGGAGGACTGACAAGTTAGGTCAAATTGATTAAAAATTCTGGAAACTATGAGATAAAATGCTATCCTTATTATAACTGATTTACTTACCAATAGGTATTTACATAATTAGGAAAGGATATAAACATTCCATCACACTAAATAGAAATGAATTTCTAAATTTACTAGCTATTGACCATTGAAGTATAAATGATACTTGAATGATGACAATTTTGGGTATCTTATTGTTAAAACAGTTAAGAAGTATTTCACTTAAGTATTTCACTTAAGTGAAGCAACAAATATTTTAGACAAGTTTGTAATCCTTTTGTATAACCATGATGCCACCAAAATAGCGCCATATAGATGTTATTGGAATGTAAAATAGATATGGGTTAAATGACATTACTATTATGTATTATGTATGCCTTTTGAATTTTCATAGTTGGATATTGCTATGGATTGAGTATGTTAAATAGGAATATTTTGGATTTTTTAATAGGATGGATTTCATAGTTTTCAAAGCATTAGGTAAGTTTTACATGTTTACTCTGAACTGAATATAAAAAATTAAATTCCTTTTTTTTTTCAAGCATTATAAAAAAGTATCATGTGTTTGAATTCTAATTCTCATCATCTGAAACTGAGTGATTATTCTTTTATTCCTACAATTTCAGAAAAGATGTTAAGTAGTAACGCATCAAACCCTTTTTTTAAACAGTTATCTTAACTCCAAACTGAAAACCACAATAATAAATAACAATATTTTAGACAAATAATTAGGCAATATATTTGTCTTTATTTGGAATTTTTCAGTGCTGGCTATTTTATTAATCATTGGTTGAATATAAAAGGAAAATTTTGACTAATTTCTTTTTAATAATTATAGCTAACATTTATTGAATAACAAGTTTTATGAGAATTTAATACATATTTAATTCTATACATTGTACAATTTATGATTGTCCTACTTTTAAACTTGAATCTGTGGAGTAACTAGATCAGTTACAAATTACTATAATTTGTCCTAAGTTTATAAGGCTTCTAATTAAAGATGTCAAGATTCAGAGCAGGTCTGTTTAACTTCAAAGTTCTGTGCATTATGTTATACTGATTCTCTAATGATTTGGAAATTTCATAAATCATCTATTTTGTGTTAGCCATTAGAGTGACTTTTCCTGAGAAGGTAAACAGAATTTAATCATAAATTAAATTCTTAATTTATTTCCTTGCATAGTCCATTCACTTATTTATTGAAAAAGCACTGAGCATCAACTGTCCAGGTAACATCTTCCTGTTCTAGGTGTTGCCATGCCTCACACCTAAGAGAACATTGTAGCAAGCACCTCCCTTCAATGTGTCAGTATTCTACTAAGGCAAGGGAGATAAACAATTTTTTAAAATGGACAATAAAAGATTTTTAAAAGAATGATAAATATTCTGGAGGAAATAAAACTAGGTGAGGTTACGAGAGGTCTGGGAAAGATCTATGTTAGGGTGGTCAGTGAGAATTCCGGTGGATGGCATTAGGGAAGCAATCTGCAGGAGGAGGCAGTCATCAAAGAGACTGCAGAGGAAAAACAAACAAGGGCATTGGAGTGCTTCAAGTGATATATACAGAGAGAGTGTTAGGACCTGAGAAGTGAGATTGAAATGGGCACATTATTTCATAAACCATAACAGCAATCGTGGATTTCATTTTATGAGCAATGGTGAAACCTCTTGAACATTTCTTGCAGGGTAATACATGATCTGTGTTATTATTAATACATTAGGAAGCCTTCATTTATTGTTATCTGGAAAATGGATTGTTGGGAGTGAAAACAGTAGTGATTGAGAGCTTTGTACAATGAAACATGTGTGTCAAATAACCTAATGTTAATTATGTAATAGCATGATGTTATTATCTTATAAACACATAGCAGACAGTGGAGTTCTATGAGACAATACAGTGTTGTTAATGTCAGAGATTCTGGAACCAAACGTATAGGATCTTGACTCTTTTCCTTATAGCTGGGCAATCTTGGATGTTTTACTAACCTCTCTGAATCTGTTATGTGTTTTTTTTATTTCTAAAATTAAGAGAATTATAGATTATATCAACTCAGCTTCATGGGGTTGATACAAAGAGTAAAAAACAAAAACAAAAACAAAAACAAAAACCGTTAAAGACTTAGAACGGCTTTTGGAACCTTGTAAATACTATAAAATGGTTTGTTGGTGTTTCTCCAGAGGACTGGAGAAACCCCTTTGCAACATCTGACTGAGAGGCAAATTTCTGTTCTGGCTCATCTGGATTTCTTGAGCTCTTTGAATTTTATGGGCCTCTTCTGAGTGCCCCACGCGGATCAGTGCTGGTAATGCTCTTTTGTTATAGCAGGCTTCTCATTCCTTTCACTCTGCAGATACATTTGTTCAAAGTTCCCATTAAATGCCCATTTTTCATCCGAGGTATAACTATGTAGGCTTTACTTCCTTCCAATGTGCTCTGCAAAATTCTGGCTGCCCGCTCTGCTTAGCGCCCCAAAATGGCTGCGTGGCACTGCAGCTCTCCTGTGCCTGGTGCAGACGGAGCCCTCTGCCTTCTTTTGTGTTCTGTCTCTGTTCTCTCTTGCAAAGGAAGAGATTTCATTCTCTGTTGGCACCCTCTGAGCAGGCAGGTCTGGCTAAAATAAATCTGTCCTGTGACAGGTACTATCAAATGCCTACCATGGGCAAGGAATGATTCCTAACTTTTTCATGTCACAACATTACAGGAAATGGTCATATTTATAGAGCACCCTGAGAAAAATGAGCATGCTGATCCAAGAACAGAGGTGACTCATTCTGGTTCTCTAACCAACTGAGTCCCTCTCATCACAAAGTTGAAAGAATCACAGGTATAACCCACTCAAGCTCACATCACACCTCACACCTGTGTATCAAGAAATGGTGAGTTCTGACCTACTGGACAAGATCCAGATCTCCTGAAATTTGATCTCTGTCTGCTTTTCCCAGTAAACCCTTGACTGTTCACACTTTCTGGGCCTCTGCTCCTTTGTTTCCTAGTATGCCTCCTACCATAGGAGTTGGCCCTTACCATCCTTTGAGTCTCTATTCCTGTCCCATCTTTTCCAGAAAGTGTCCTGGAAGTTCTCTTTTCACTCTGACATGATCAAGCTGGTTAAGTACATTTATTTCATACTCTGCCACCATTCATTCTTCATAGCTCTTAACACACATGGTCTTAACTGAATCCCTTAGTGACTTCATTTATTTTAAAAAATTTATTTTTCAAGCCAGGCACGGTGGCTCAAGCCTGTAATCCCAGCACTTAGGGAGGCTGAGATAGGAGAATCGCGAGTTCAAAGCCAGCCTCAGCAATGGCGAGGGGCTAAGCAACTCAGTGAGACCCTGTCTCTACATAAAACACAAAATAGGGCTGGGGATGTGGCTCAGTGGTCGAGTACCCCTGAGTTCAATCCCCAGTACAAAAAAAAAAAAATTATTTTTCAGTACTCAGGATTGTACCTAGGGGCAGTCTACTGCTGAGATATATTCCAAAGCTTTTTTTTTTTTTTTTTTTTTTTTTAAATTTTGAGATGGGTTCTTAGGATCCTCCTGCCTTAGACTCCCGGGTAGCTGGCATAACAGGTGTGTGCAACCAGATTCATAGTGAGTACACTATTGCATGGGGAATCTCACTTATTTTTGAACTCATAATGACTACACAGGAAGTGCTCAAATTACATTTTCGATGGAAGCTTGGATGCTTTGACATGTTCTTTCTGGTTTTACTAATTTCTTAGTGAAGAATCACAGGGATTTTCTGATAAGTCACTCCTACTTCTTAGACTACTTTTTACCTTTTTCTTTTTCTTTTTTCTAAAATTTTCTAAGTATAAAAGCAGAGGACTAATGATGTGTATAAGTTATGTGCAATAGATAGATTGTGGCTTGCACCCCAGAAATTGTGTACTTTAATCCAACAAAATAAAGAATCCTCAAATCTTAGTTTTAATGATTTAGTATAGGAACTCACATACACGTTATGAAGCTGTTCTTTCAAATTATATTAAAGCACATTTTTATATTGAGCAATAACAGAAAACAAACTGAAATAAATATTTTCATGTATTGTACCTGTTCTCCACCATTTCACTTTGAATATACTACATGAGACAACTTTAATTAAAAAAGTGATGATTCTTTAGATAGTCTATAGTTGGAGTTTAATATTTTATTTAAATACTAGGAAATGCTTTTGTAATCCTACTACTAATCACTTTTCCATTCAAAATTCAAAATCACAATATTTTTTAAGAACTTTATTCTGACAATGGTAATGTGTGGAAATTGATGTAGTTGAATTCCAAAAATCAGTATTATAAAATGATAAGTCAAAAAGCCATGATTAGCAACTTTACTTTTTAAAGGCTGTTTCCTAATAACGTGATGATTTTAATCAAGGCATGTTTTGTTTAATTTTAGAACTCAGTGACACACGTAGAACTCCACTGCTATCACCTTCAACTGACCAGTCAAGAATTTTCTCATACTTTCTCTTCCACAAACCTACATATGTGTACACAGATGATGATAATGCCCTTTTCTGAAAACAGGAACTTCATACTTGAAGTCTGGATTTCAAATGTTTGTATAATTAACACTTTCAGACAGAGACATGCAATCCTTATATTATCATTAAGGATTAAGAGGCAATACTGATATGAGTAAAACTTATTATTTTGAAGAGAAATTTGACTTAGAGAAATGTCAGATTAAGAATAATTATTTTTTTCTTAGTTCACAGAGAGTAAACGCATGCTACTTGCTTAAAAATGAATCAAAAATAATTTTTTAAGTAAATATTATTCCCTTTATATGATGTTTTACTTATTACCCTGTCATTAAGGGAATGAGTGCAATTTTACTTATTTTTTACTTTTCTTTGAAGTATGTATTGATAGAAGCACAAAAATGACAGGATTATTTCAAATAATTTCAATTTACAAGACAAATCAAAACTCAATAACTAAAGACACTTTCATGTTTCTCCATACTATTTTTCTTTATTTGTATTCTTGAATTAGAAATAACCACACATGCGTGTGTGTATGCACACAACCACCCACCCCCTCACACACATTCAACCTGTTTGGAGATTAAATCACATAGGAAGGTAAAGTATTTGATCATGAAAATGACTTGATGTGGTGTCAATGTGTACCAAGAAAGTATGAACTCTAATAATTTAGTGATCTCTAGTTACTAATATGTATTTTCTATGTGAATAACCGTGTACTATATTCCCACTTAACAGTGAAGTAAATATATTCATCAAGTACTCAAGTATTTATTTGCTTTAGTCTTCTACTATCATGTGCTCTCAAATAAGTTCACATCTCTCTTTCACACTCCTTATTCAATCCCTCAGAGAATTTATCAGCTCCCTAGAAAAAATATACAGAGTCTGACTTTTACCATCTCCACTGCTATCACCTTCAACTGACCAGACTTTTGCAATAGCCCCTAACTCCTCTCCACTCAGCCTCACCATCCTCACCTACATACTAGTCTGTCTGTAAAGTGCTCAGAGTGATCCTTGCAAAGTCACATTCACCTCAGGTGATCCCGGCCCTGCAACCCAGGCCTCCTTTTCCATTCAGAGTAAAACCCAAAATGCTTACAGTGGCCTACTGGATCTGTTTCTTATCTAACACCTTCCAGAACTTGTCTTCCTCTATTTACCCTCTCACTCGTCCTGCTCTAGTCACCCTGGTCACCCTGTTCTTTCCGGAACATATCTGGCACATTTAAATATCACGGTCTCTTTGCACATTCTGTTCCCTTAAAGGTAGGAGCAGCCATCCTTCCCACCTCCTTGCAGTGTCTGTTCAATGACTTCTCACTGAAGTTTTTATCAAGAACCTACTTAATCTTAAAAGATCCCCATTCAAACTCAGAGCTCTTCTTCTCTTTCTCTGCTTTATTTTGCTTCATGGCACAAATCAGATTCTAATCCACTGAATTATTGCTTTAGTTACTCATTTTGATTATTGTCTGTTTCCCACTGTAGAATGCAAACATTATGAAGACAGGGATTTTGGTCTGTTTTATATTTGTCTGGAACAAATTAAGTGCTTAATACATATTTGTTGAGTAAATGAGTGGTTGGGTAAATGTGACAGAAAGAAGTCTTAAGAAAATGAAAATGCCTGACATATAAGACAGTGATATTTGTTGAACTAATGAGTTTAATGAAGGTTCATTTGCAAGTGTGTTTTGTGGAGAGAGTGCTATGAGTTCAGTATTATTCTTAAGTAATTATTATTTTTAAAAACTGCTGATTTTAAATGAAAGTTTATTGTTGCCAATCTTTTTGTAAATATGTTTATTAGAGCTTGAATCTGTTTATCTCAAAAAGATGGAAATGTGATTACTGACTCCTAACAGATTTTTCTCAGAAAAAAACAAAATGTAAGGATGATTCCCTGATCTGCTGCTGGAATTTGCTTTTTCTTGGATCTAGAAAAAAAGAAACTGGCACACTTGCCTCCCTGCTGCTGCCAATGTTAAGCCTGCTCACTTCACAAGCTCCTGCAGATGAAAGTGTAATTGTGTGGAAGGTGAATTGATTGCAATTAACCTCCGGACTTACCCTCAGGCTAGGGTATTCTACCTCCTTTTCTAAGAATGTGCCACCAGGGCCATAATACATAGCTGATGAATACATATATCATACAGGAAAACACATATATTATAGGATAAAGTACATAAATCATGTAGAAAAACATGCATTATACTGAGATGATCAAATTATAAATGAAGCACATAAATCATAAGATTACACTGTTGAATTGTATCAGGAAACATAAATTATATAGTGAAATCCCAGGGTCACTGGAGGGTTCACCAAATAATGAAATGAGCTCCTATAACTTAAGGAAAAGTAGAGGATCTCAGTGAAAAACCCATTGTGCATTACATTGAATATTCTGGTTAATCCAATTTTATCCTACATCTCTGAGCCCAAGAATTCCAGGCTGCACAATAAGAGGGAGTAGAAATAAGCAAACAAACTACAAATGCAAGATTGAATGACAATGCATTATAAGTTAATTAAAATATAGTAGCCTTCAACTGTAATGAACATCTGTAGTCAAATTTTCAAGTCAAAGTTGCAAAGGACAGCAGTTCTTGGGATGGTCACAAACAGCAGGGCAATTGCTCCTTCTAAAATGAGGCCTATCTTGAAACTCAAGGAGAAGATGCTAAAAATAGAAAATAGAATTAAAAGTGGTTTGCTTTGAGTGTAGATAAGCAATTGAAATTGAGGTTGCTATTGTTGCATTAAATAATAAACAAAACATTAATGTTTATATTACACACATAGAATTTTCTAACCTTTTTTGCAGGTGAATCATTGTTTTACATTCAATCTTGCTTTTCTCCTATTATTTCTCTGTACCTTTGTTCAACTCATGTATTCAAAGAATCAACAAGAAGCAAAATGGAGAAGATAATTTCCTAACTTAGTTTTGTTTTTCAAAATAAAGTCACAAGCTGGTAGAGGCCATTGTGTATGGCTTCAAGGGAAGCCCAGGCTCAAATGGGTTTTTGCATACAATATAGAACAATAGTACGAATCAGATCAGTCTCACAAAGTTTCTCAGTGCAGTGTTTGTCTACGTGAATTATGTTCTCACTACTGCCAAAGCCTGGAATTCACATCTGTCCCCAGGACTGGTGAGTTAGGGTTATGGTCAAAGCTGGGTGTACTGAGGGATTCCTTAGTCATAAACAAAGTGTTTGACCCACTCTATTCCTCAGGGCAATAGAGAGGCAGAGCTAACCAAATTTATACAGTGGGAATTGATAGTTCATTGCCGACCCTGGAGGGACAGGGGCACCTACTCACATCCTATTTCTGGCTTTTCTTGGCATTTGTTACTACAGATAAAGGTAGATTGTGTCAAGATGTGCTGCTGATCCTAGAATACAATTGTGTCAAAATGCAAGTGCTAATTTGATTTGAAAGGAAGAAATAAATTGGCATCTGTAAAGCCCCCTGTCTTCTCTAAACATAATTTTTCATTTTCCCACAACTACTCATACTTAATATTGGTTAACATGCTAGTCATGATGCTAAAAGAAATAACCTGTTAATTGTGCATAAGTAACTGCAGAAGTAACTGTGGAACTGAAGACACACAGAACCTCTTTGTTTTAAACAGCAAGTTAAGTACAAAATGATAATAAAAAATTTAATACTTAAATATGTTTATATTATTTGTAAATTCAGTTTTGGCCTGCGAGTCAAAACTGGTTTGTCCCCAAAATATCCATAGTTAACTCCACTCAATATAAGTATAATCATTTTACTCTATGATCTATGTGTTTCATTAGTTGAGGTACACATTTCGCTATAATAAATGTGCTTCAGTAAATGATCTATGCATTTCTTACTGAAATGTATGTGTTTCACTAGGAAAGGTATGTGTTCATCAACTATGAATAATGTTCCTAAAGGCATCACATTATATTACTTGGCTGGTATCAGCACAGCATTATACATCGATTCCCTCATGACCATGAGCACTGTCTGCTCAAGAAGACACACATCAGGTCCTGTCACTCTCAGGTGCTGATGTCCGTGTGCGTGAGCTCTGCAGTCTTGGGAAACACAAATGGAAGAGGGGGGAAGTGGAGTCATTTTGTAGGTGAACATGTTTGTTAAATGAACAGGAAATAGAGACTTAATTTTTTTCTAGCCTTCCCTTTTATAACCCAGAGGAAGAAAAATACAGCTAAACACAGCTGAAATCTCATTGTTTCTCAAAGGCAAAACCTTTCCATTTACTTCAATTAAACATTACTTGGAAGGCCGAGTGAAATCATCTGATTTCAAGTTAAACATTAAGAAAGTTTTTAACATTTATTGTGACTCATATATTACAGTCCCACCTATTTCCTGATTGCAGTGAATTGGTATGCAAAATGATGAAGTGAAATTCCATGTACAGAGTGAAATTAATTGCTTAAAAAGTTATATACTTTAACGCTTCTGTGAAGGGTGTTGTTGATCACTCATATTTGAGATGTTCATGGGTGTTTACAGGGCAGAGATGTAGAGGGACAGAGATTTTTTTTCTTAGTACATCAAAACACATAATGATTTACCTCTCAAGTGGCTACATCCAAACAACAATTACCCAAATGAATCCACAGCTAATTCTATTTGGAAACAATAACTAACACATATTCAGGTATATAAATTATTTTTTTTCACAGAAAATTAAAAAAGTATATGTCCGTTTTATGTTTATCTACTGATGTTGTGAAGTTTGATTGATTCTTACACATGACCATTAATTTCAGAATTGTAACCTCTCTACACCTCCTTTCATCTTTCTACAAGAGCCTGAAATTCAATGCATAGAGTATTTGTTAATATTGTCATGAACAGACAGAATGAATTATGATCTGATTTTCATGTAAATGTGTTAATTATGACAGAATCACTTATTTTTCACAGATTAAAACTAATGCTTTGTATATGAACTTTCCATTTAAAAATCATTTTTCAATAAATACTGAACACTCTTTTACATATGACATCAAATGATTCATTATACATGTCTCCATTTAGTGACCTAATTTTCTCTCTACTTAACATCTATCATTGCAGATATTTCTTTCATTTACTGCTGACTTCTGCATTTTTTATTTACTAAAATGACTGAAACCTTTTTTTTTACTATTATATGAGTTAGGAATTTCTACAGATCTTATCAGATGGCAAGTAATTCATTTTCTAAGACGTTCTCTAAATAGGAGTAGTTTACATTAAATAGATCTGAAATAATTAGCATGGTGCTTTTAGAGACTTGTTGCAAGTTTTCTAGAGTTGAATGTCAGGGAGACTCTTGTTCATGTTTTGAAAAATATAAACGAGCACATATCAGGAAAAGTATTCCAAACAAAAGCAATCTTTCTAATAAAATTAGTTTAGCATTAAAAGTGGGTGAATTCAATCTATGTGTAAAACTAATATTTTAGGAAACCCAGAAGCCATTAAAGAAATAATAAAAGTTGGTTTATTCATAGTCCATTTCTTTAATTCATGTTTCTTTAATTCACACTGTGTGTTTTTGTGAACTTGTGAGTTAAGTGTTAGTAATGTTATAAATTTGCCTGATATTTTGGATATTATTACTAGATAACTTCTTTATAGTAGTCTGTAAATTGCTGCTGGAAAACAAAAGCAGAAAATTATACTAAATAAGTTTTTAGAAATTGTCACAAGGAAATTTTGAAGTCTAGATTGAATTTCCCCTTCCCTAAGTCAGATTAAAATCCTCAATTATGGGCTACATGTAAGAAAGTCTTCACTGGTATTCCAAAAGTCACGTGAATACTTCATAAGCAAGTTCTTTGAGACCTGAAATGGTCTTTGTAATAAACATCTAACCAATGTTATGCTATTCTGCAAGTTATTATGTATTTTAAAAAAATCTCGGCAAAGATTCCTAAAGACTCAAATTGATAATTAACCTAACTGAAAAAATTCTACTTTATGAATAATAAAAATAATAACATGCTTTCATATTTTGAAATATGTTTTTTATTCACAGATTCCCATCATCACACTTTTCTATAACATAGATCCTTGATATATTTATAATTTTTAAAGGTTATTTAAAAAATAGAATAAAAAAAATGAGTCACATTCATTCCAATGAGCCTATTTTACTGGTACTGTAAGGATCTATGTAATGTTTACAGCATCCTAGATGTGATCCGAACTGGTGCTCTTTGCACAAAATCTGGGACTGACATTGTTTGCAACCTGGATATTTCCAGCTCTGGATGCCAGGGGGGCTATGTTTCTTTACTAAAAAAGAAAAGAAAAAAAAAAACCACCTCTCTGAACATTGTGGAGGGAAAACAAGAAGTTGCATATTAAATACAAGTAGGACATTTCTATAAGAATTTTTGCAGATGCTAATACATTTAAAAATAGGGTTAAAATCAGGTTATATTAGGCCAAACACACCTTAAATTGCTAAAGAGTTTCACAGTGACATTTTGGTCATCAGCTGCAGCCATTATCTGGGGATAAATCAATTTGCAGCAGCTGTGGACAGCTATTTGAGAGTGGAGCAGAGCAGCTTAACTGTAAAAGCATGCTAAAAGTTAAAAGGCCAGAGTCCTGCTGACTACACATAAGGAATTTTTTTTAAAGGTAAAATTATAACAACATTGCTTAGCTAGAAAGGCATCAAACCATTCTTGTTAATTCATCCTACCTACCTACCTAATAGCTGATATGATATGCTTCATTTCTATCTCCCTTGTTAAGAATGGTGCATATTATAGAAACTTGTCTAAATCCATTTTTTTTTCCTTTTAGCAAATAATTCTCTTTAGAGGTTCAGTTAGTGCTTCTGGCAATGGCAGAACTAGCACTTTTATGGTCTTTTAATCTGTGAAAAAGATTGTCCTTGGTTTCTTTAAAAGGTCAATATCAGGTACAGAGTTTTCTTCAACTGTAAGCAGAATGGTGCTGTAGGAGATAGGAAGTCTAGAAGCATGTTGAAATAAAAAAGGTGCAGAAGGCACAGTTATATCCTAGCTTATTCATTACCTAAAATTCATAATATTTTGACTTTCATTTTTCTTACTTGACAACATTATTTTCATCCCCAGTTTAAAATTTAGATTAAGAAAGTAAAAAAATGTGTTGTTCTGGATTATAAACTCATACATTGGTTCATCTAGGAAATGAATGCTGGACAGGAAATTAAAAGTCTTTACAGAAAACATAGCTTTCTGAATTATACTGGAAATTATATGTACAAATTCAAGTGCCTATCAATTGTAGTTTATTTAATGAAGTTATTTTTCACAAGGTAGGGCATCCTATATAATCACAAATGCCTGAGACAATGTATAAACATAGCTTATATTCTATAGAGTGATATTGTATAGACCAGCTGTTGAAATCAGAACAATGAATTCTGTCAAGGTGCAGAGAATATTCATTGCAAGTAAATTATTGTCATTGAAGACATGGCATTGTCAACCATCATCACTCAAATAAAAGTTATATGCCAAATATATGATACATTTTTAGCATTCTATCCAAACGTTAAATGTAATAATAAATGGTGATAAAATATGGTTATCATTTCTCAGAAGTAAGAAAATTTGTTTATATGGGCTAAATGTACTTGCCAGAAATTGTGATTTAACTGATATTAAATCTAAATGTTGAAAAATTTAAAAAGCATAAATATCATAATAGCTTCAGATTTTATAATACTTTGTGCATACATTAGTTTAAAAAGTTTTAAACTTGTTGAATTAAAGTACTGTAAATTCTTGGCATAAGAGTTATTTGGTGATGTTGCATAAATATTTTTATGGGAACATAGACTCTGAGGAAAGCTAAAAGTGCTATTATCCTTAAATTATAGGTAAAAAATGGAGAGCATATTGATCTATTTTTGAATTTACAAATAAAAGTATTTTAGGTTTACAGGTGTGTATCCCATTAGCTAGTAAATGATAGAAACAGCAATGTCACTAACTTAAACTTTTGGTGAATAAGCACAATTCTTCACTAAAGGCTCTCTTTTTAAATCTATAAAAATATCATTGGTTTATAATGTTATAAAATTCTGAATTCAAAATCCTGAAAAATTTTCTGAGAAAATACTTAATCTTATATTATGAATGGAAGGAAATTTCTATTGAGGCTCCAATTATCTGTTTCAAATGAAGAATACATACTAATAACAACCAACATTCATCAGCACTGAACCCTTTCTGCCTGACTCTGTGTTTAGTAAAAAATTCAGTGTGCATCTGTGATCAACATTCCTTTTCTATAAATGAGGAAACTGAGTGTTAGAGAGGCTAAATGCCTTCTGTCTGGTCACACAACAAATAAATAGTCATTTGGAGACTGTGAGTTCTCCCCCAATATCCATTCTTCCTTTCTGCCTTTCCATTGTAGAAACCCTGAGTTCACATGAGGCATATGGCTTAAGCTCCAACTAGGCACTACATTTCCCATATTCTCTCAATATTAGTGACAGCCATGTCACTATATTTTTGTCAATAACTTTGAGCAAAATTATGTTGTTTGCAACATTTGGGTCTCATCTTTGCAGGGACTATTTATTACTTAGCTCCATGTGTGAAAGCTTTGTGCTGAAAGCTTTGAGACAAAGGAACAGGATGCAAGGGGACTGAGACCTAACACTGTCAAGCCACAGACCCAACCAGGAAAGCTTATCCAGACTTTTACATGAGAGAGAAATAAACTGTCTAAACTTGTCTTTTTAAAAATGCTCTATATTTAGTGCTTTCTCTTTTTTTCTTCTCTCTCTCACTCTCTCTCTCTCATCAATTCAGTAGGTATTTCAACTAAGATAGTATGACAGCTGAGTTTCAAATCCAGATCAGTTTTTTTCCCCCAGAGCCAAAGCTCTTAAGCACTATAATATGTTCAGTTAATGGTGTTATTCGGTTGGACTAACAACTTTATTTCTGATTTAAGAATTTTTCTAGTTAACGATTTATATCCCAAGAACTGTTAGATCAAGTAGCATTGAGAAAAAAAAGAAAAAATAGAAGATGTATAGTGTAGGAAAGCCTACAGGCTCTAGTTGTATTTTACTAAGCTAATATTACTCAAATACTCTACTTGATGGGGACATGTAAGATACCACAAGAATAGTTGATCTGTTTTATCACCAGCAATTCATTCCTTCAAATTATAACTTACATTTATTCTTTCAAATATCTCTGAATTGTCTGACTCTGGGTATCCATTTGTTTCCTTAAATTTTTTTTCATTATTTTTTATTTCTAAGAGTACTTGTGTTGTTATTCTTGCTACCCCATCAATATTATATCTTCAAGCCATCATGTAACATGTAAATTCATCTCCAAGAATTTACAAATCAACCCTGTAACTATAGTCAATCAATCCAATTTAATTTGCTACTAAAAATTAAAAGTAAAAAATATATCAAAAAAGATGTGTAAAGATGTCCAGTTTCTGCTTCAACATAAAGAAAATTGGAAGTAATCACTTACACCCTCACAACAAGAAAAATGGTAAACAACTGAAATTAATGAATCTTAGATCCTTCATAGAATTGCAGTCATAGGAAAATCTATTCACCCCCAAAATGGAGAGAGAAGCAAATTGAGAGAATCAAAACTTACTGGGAACAGAATCCACCCCTGAATCTTCATAGGAATAATTAAAGGGAAATTGTTTTAGAGACTGTATGCTAACTTGAGGGATTAGAAAATAAAACAAAAATCAAACAAAACAAACTCCTGGGGACCCAAACTTCGTTGGAGGGATCCATATTTTTTTATTGTTTTTATCCTTACCAGGTTCTCAGAATGAAGCTAGGGAATATATTTACTCATATTTATAACAGAGGAGGGGAAAAATAATCATTTTGAAGTAAGCTAGAAAACTCTGGTCTAAAAACTGGCTTTCCCTCAAGGGAAACTATTTCATTTAATTATAATTAATTAATTATTGTTATTATTTTTGTAGTACTAGGTATTGAACTCAGAGGAGCTATATCCCCAGCTCCCCCCACCCATTTTTATTTTTAGACAGGGTCTTGATAAATTGCTAAGGCTAGCCTAGAACTTGCAATCCTCCTACCTCAGTTTTCTGAGTTGTTGGGATTACTGGTGTGTGCCACTGCATCCAGCAAGGGTAACTATTTTATCAAAGCCTAACTTGAGTTTTACCAGAAACTATTGGATCTGAATAGAGGGGAAATACCCAACATCAGGCTTACTAGTCTTCATGTCTCACATAAAGGGGAAAATCAAATAGGCTCAGAAATACTCATAAAAGTTAGAGTCTAGGAACAGATACTCACTAAACCATATGATTATAGAATGTTTCTCCTTCCCCTACATCTTACCATCACCTTACTCAAACTCATATATTGACAGGGGATTGCAGCTGAAAGAACTTCAAGCCCAAGATGCTATTAAAGTCTTTTGGAAAACCCAAAGGCAACAGAGTAGATGATAACAAGGACACTAGTAGAAATTTGGGTTCTGACACAACTATAGCTAACAGTAAGTTCAACACTATCTACTTCACTCCCTCTACACAGTACATCATATTTGGCTTTTAACAAAAAAATTACAAAGCACACCAAAGGACAAAAGGAAGAACCAAAGTAAGCATCAGAACTAGACTTAGGTTTGACTGAGCTTCTAGAATGATAAGACCAGAAATTTAAGGTAACTAAAATTAATATGGTAAATGATCTAATGGAAAAAGTGGAGAAGACATAAGAACTGATGGATAATATGAGCAAAGGTATGGGATTTATAAGGAGAAAATCAGGAGCATATATCAGAAATCAAAAACATTGTAATGGAAATAAAGAATGCTTTTGATGGACTTCCTGGTAGC
This sequence comes from Geosciurus inauris, assembly GCA_004024805.1. NCBI lineage: Eukaryota > Metazoa > Chordata > Mammalia > Rodentia > Sciuridae > Geosciurus > Geosciurus inauris. The sequence continues at coordinate 33,081 of PVHX01002655.1, read as the reverse complement.
TCGGATATGGCAAATAAAAAAAAAGTGAGTTTGAAAAAAGGTCAATAGAAACTTCTCAAACTGAAAAGCAAAAAGAAGCAGAAAAATTGGAACAGAACATCTAATAACTGTGGGACTATTACAAAAGTTTTAACATATGATTAATAGAAATACCAAAAAAGATGAAAGAGTAAAGGACATAGAAAAACAAACTGCCTGTAAATTTCCTAAAAGTAATGAAACATACTACTTTACAGAAACAGGAAACCCAGAGAACCTAACCAGGATAAATGTCAGTAACAGTACATTTAGGTATACTGCATTCAAACTAAAGAGAATCAGCAAGAAAATTGTAAATGAAGGTGGAGACAAGGAAGGCAAACCCTATACATATAAAAGAACAAGGATAAGAATTACATAGTACTTTCTCTTCAAAAGCCATGCTAGCGAGAAGAGAATGAAGTGAACATTTTTAAGTTTTATTAGTGCATTATAATTACACATTCAAGTGAGGTTCATTTTGATATAATCATATAGGCATTGAATATGACTTGTTCCATTTCAGTCTCAATGCATGCTCTTTCCCTCTCCTTCTTTCTCCTCCTGTTCCCCTTTCTCTATTCTACTGGTTTTCCTTTACTTATTTATTTATTTAAATTGGTGCTTTATAGGAATACATAAAGGTGAAATTCACTGTGTTATATTCATATATATACATAGCACAATTTGGTTAATTTCATCCTTCAGTTCCTCCCTTTTCTTTGTCCTCATTTATCCTTAATCCTCTTCCTCTATTCCTCTGATTTCCCTTTCATTTTCATGATATTCCCCCACACCACCCCCATTTTGATCTAGTTTCTGCATACAAGAGAAAACGTTGAACCCTTGACTTTCTGAGTCTGGCTTATTTCACTTAGTATGACATTCTCCAGTTCCCTGCATTTACCAGCAAATGTCATAATTTCATTCTTACTTTTGGCTGAGTACAATTCCATTGTGTGCATATATCGTATTTCTTCATTAATCTACTGATAGCCACCTGAGCTGCTTCCCTAATTTGGCTATTGTGAATTTGTATTGCAATAAACATTCATGTGCCTTTATTACTATAGTATGCTGACTTTAGATTTTTGGATAAATACCAAGTAGCGGAATATCTGGATCATATAGTGGTTCCATTTTTAGTATTTTGAGGTACCTGCATATTGCTTCCCAGAGTAGTTGTACTAATTTGTGTCCCACCAATGATGTTTGAGTGTACTCCCCACCACATCCTTGTCAGCATTTATTATTGTTTGTATCCTTGAGGATTGCCATTTTAACTGGATTAAGATGAAAGCTCAGTGTAGTTTTGATTTGCATTTTCCTGATTGCTAGGGGTGTGGAACATTGTTTCATAGATTGACTACTTGTATTTTTTTTTTGCCCATTTATTTATTTGCTTTGTTTTTGATGTCAAATTTTTTGAGTTCTTTATGTATTCTCAATATCAGTCCCCTATTAGAGGAGTAATATTATCCTTAAATTATAGGCAAAAAATGGAAAGCATATTGAAATGGTCTTTGTAATAAACATCTAACCAATGTTATGCTATTCTGCAAGTGATTATGTATTTTAAAAAAATCTCCTTGGTAAAGATTCCTAAAGACTCAAATTGATAATTAACCTGAACTGAAAAAATTCTACTTTATGAATAATAAAAATAATAACATGCTTTCATATTTTGAAATATGTATTTTATTCACAGATTCCCATCATCACACATAATGATTTACCTCTCAAGTGGTAAGTTTTTTTTCCCATTCTGGAAGCTCTCTTCATGTTCCTGATTGTTTTGTTTACTGGGCATCCCACTTATGATTCTTGGTTCTATTGCTTGAGCTGTAGAGGTCTTTATAAGGAAATTAGTGCCTGTGCCATTATGTTGTAATGCTGAGCCTATGTTTTCTTCTAATAGTTGCAAACTTTTTAGTCTAATTCCTAGGTCTTTGCTCTACTTTGAGTTGACTTTGGTATAGGATGAAATTTAGGTATCTAGTTTTATTCTAAACCATAACATATGTGTATGGTTATGGTTTAGATATTGATGTCTCCTAAAAGTTCATGTAAGAGACATGCCAGAAGGTTTAGAGGTGAAATTATTGGGTTATGGGACCATTAACCCAATCAGTGAATTAATCCCTTGATTGGAATTAATAGGGTAGTAACTGAAGGCAGGTAGAATGTGGCTGAAGGAGGTAGGTCATTGAGGGAATGCCTTTAGGGTATATATTTTGTCCCTGGTGAGCTGAGGTTAGTCTCTTTCTGCTTCCTGATTTTCATGCCCTGAGCTTCATTTCTCCTCCATAATTTTCTGCTATGTCATTCTGCCTCATCTCAGGCCCAAGCAACAAAGTTGATTGTTTATGAACTATAACTTCTGAAACTGAGCCCTAAATTAAATTTTCTTCCTCTAAAGTTGTTCTTGTTAGGTATTTTGGTCACAGCAGTAAAAAAGATGACTGAAGCACATATCCAATTTTCTCAGCACCATTTCACAAAAAGATTATCTTACTCCAATGTATTTTTTTGATACCTTTGTCAAAGATCAGATGACTGTATCTATTTGGGTTTGTCTCTGTATCTTCTGTCCTATTCCACTGGTATTCATATTTGTTTTGATCCCAGGGCAATGCTATTTTTGCTACTACACCTCTTTGGTATAATTTGAGATCAGGTATTATGGTGTCTTCAGCATTGCTTTTTTGGCTTAGTATTGCTTTCAGTACTATGGGTCTTTCATTCTTCCAAATGAATTTTAGAACTGTTTGCTTTCTAGTTCTGTGAAGACTGTCTTTGGTATCGTGATGGGGATTGAATTAAATCTGTGTGTTTTTGGTAGTATGACCATTTTGACAATATTATTTCTATCTATCCAAAGACGTAGGAAGACTTTCCATCTTCTAAAGTCTACTTAAATTTCTTTTTACAGTGTTCTATTGTTTTCATTTTAGAGATCTTTCACCTCTTTGGTTAGATTTATTCCCAATACTTATTTAATTTTATTCAATTATGTTATTGTGAGTGAGATAGTGTTCCTGATTTTCTTTTCAGTAGGTTCATTATTGTAGTATAGGAAAGTTATTGATTTTTTTATGTTAATTTTGTATCCTGCTATTTTTCTGAATGTTTTAAAAACCAATTCTAGAAGACTTCTGGTTGAATTATTCAGTCTTCTAGATATAGGATCAGGCCATCAGCAAGCACATAATTTGATTTCTTCTTTTGCTATTTGTATCTCTTTAATTTTATTTTCTTGCATGATTGCTATAGCTAGAGATTCAAAAACTATATTGAATAGGAGTGTGGAGAGTGGACTTGTCTGGTTTTTCCTTGATTTTAGAGGAGAAGCTTTCAGTTTTTATCCATTCAGTATGATGCTAAATTTGGGTTTGTCACATATAGCCTCTATATTGTTGAAGTAAGTTTGTTCTATCTTGAGTTTCTCTAGCATGTTTAACATGAATGTGTGCTGGTTTTTGTCAAAGGCTTTTTCTGCATCTGCTGAAATAATTGTGTGAGTCTTGTCCTTAATTTTATTTTTATGTGGTGAATTACATATATTGATTGATGCATGTTGAACCAATGTTGCATCCCTGGGATGAATCCCACTTGATCATGGTTTATAATCTTCTCAATATGTTTTTGAATGGAGTTCACTAATATTTTATTAGGGATATTTTTTCACCAAGGTTATTGGTCTGTAGTTTTCTCTCTTCAATGTGTCTTTGTCTGATTTTGGAGTCAGGATAATAATAGCTTCACTGAATGAATTTGGGAATGGTTCCTCCTTTTTTATTTCATGAAATAATTTGAGAAAGATTGACATTGGTTCTTTAAAATTTTGGTAGAACTCATTTGAGAATCCATCTGATCCTGGGCTTTTCTTCATTGGAAGGCTTTTAATTGCTGCTTCAATCTCATTGTTAAATATTGATCTGTTTAGGTTTTTTATATCTTCATAATTCAAGTTAGGTAGATCATATATATTTAGAAATTTGATAGTATCTTCTAGTTTTTCTGTTTATTGGAACATAAATTTTCTAAATAGTTTCTAATAATTCTGAGGATTTCAGATGTGTCTGAAGTTTAAAAATTTTATTTTTTTTAAATTAGTTTATTTAGTTGCATTTAAAGTCATACTACATATATAGAGCTCAGTTTTTCCATTTCTCTGGTTGCAAACCAGATAAAGTCATGCCATTTGTGTCTTCATACATGCACAAAGGGTAGTGATGATGATCTCAACCAACCCTCTTTACTGTACCCATTCCCCTTTCCCTCCCCCCACTTTCCCCCCTACCACATCCAGAGTTCCTCCATTTCTCCTATGTTCCCCATTCCCAACCCCCTTATGTATCAGCATCCACTAATCAGAGAGAACATTTGGCATTTCATTTTTTGTGATTGGCTTACTTCAGTTAGCATAATGCTTTCCAATTCCATCCATTTGCCAGCAAATGCCATAATTTTATTCTCTTTTATTGCTGAATAATATTCCATTGTATATATGTACCACAGTTTCTTTATCCATTCATCTATTGAAGGGCATCTGGGTTGCTTCCACAGTTTTGCAATTGTGAATTGTGCTGCTATAAACATTGAAGTGGCTCCTTTACTGTAGTGTGCTGTTTTTAAATCTTTAGGGTATAGGCCAAGGAGTGGAATAGCTGGGTCAAATGGTGGTTCCATTCCAAGTTTTTTAAGAAATCTCCATACTGCTTTCCAGATTGGTTGTACCAGTTTGCATTCCCACCAGCAATGTTTAAGTGTAACTTTTTCACCACATCCTCGCCAGCACTTAATGTTGCTGGTATATTGGATAGCTGCCATTCTGACTGGGGTAAGATGAAATCTGAGAGTAGTTTTGATTTGAATTTTTCTAATGGCTAGAGATGTTGAACATTTCTTCATATATATGTTTATTGATTGCATATCTTCTTCTGAGAGGTTTCTATTCAGCTCCTTAGCCCATTTATTGATTGAGTTGTTTCTTTTTTTGTTGTTAAGTTTTTTGAGTTCTTTATATATCCTGGAGATCAGTGCTCTATCTGATGTGCATGTGGCAAAAATTTGCTCCCAGAATGTAGGCTCTCTGTTCACCTCATTGATAGTTTCTTTTGCTGAGAAGAAGCTTTTTAGTTTAAGTCCATCCCATTTATTGATTCTTGCTTTTATATCTTGTGCTATAGGAGTCTTGTTAAGGAATTTGGGGCCTAATCCCATGTAATGAAGATTTGGACCTACTTTCTCCTCAATTAGACACAGGATCTCTAGTCTAATTCCTAAGTCTTTGATCCACTTTGAGTTGAGTTTTGTGCATGGTGAGAGATAGGGGTTAAGTTTCATTTTACTGCATATGGATTTCTAGTTTTCCCAGCACCATTTGATGAAAAGGCTATCTTTTCTTCAATGTATGTTTTTGGCACCTTTGTCTAGTATGAGATAGCTGTATTTATGTGCATTACTCTCTGTGTCCTCTATTCTGTACCATTGGTTTACATGTCTATTTTGGTGACAATACCATGCTGTTTTTGTTACTATAGCTTTGTAGTATGATTTAAGGTCTGGTATTGTGATGCCTCCTGCTTCACTCTCCTTGCTGAGGATAGCTTTGGCTATTTTGGGTCTCTTATTTTTCCAAATGAATTTCATGATTGCCTTTTCTATTTCTATAAGAAAGGACTCTGGGATTTTAATTGGGATTGCATTGAATCTGTATAGTGCTTTGGGTAGTATGGCCAGTTTAATAATATTGATTCTGCCTATCCAGGAACATGGGAGGTCTTTCCATCTTCTAAGATGTTCTTCAATTTCTTTCTTTAGTGTCTTGTAATTTTTGTTGTAGAGGTCTTTCACCTCTCTTGTTAGGTTGATTCCCAGGTATTTTATTTTTTTTGGAGGCTATTGCGAATGGAGTGGTTTTTCTGAATTCTTTTGCAGAGGACTCATTGCTGATGCATAGAAATACATTTGATTTATGGACATTTATTTTATATTCTGCAACTTTGCTGAATTCATTTATCAGTTCTAGAATTTTTCTGGTGGAACTTTTTGTATCCTCTAAGTATAGGATCATGTCATCTGCAAATAATGATGGTTTGAGTTCTTCGTTTCCTATTCGTATCCTTTTAATTTCCTTCATCTGTCTGATTGCTGTGGCTAGAGTTTCAAGGACTATATTGAATAAAAGTGGTGAGAGAGGGCATCCCTGACTTGTTCCAGTTTTTAGAGGGAATGCTTCCAATTATTCTCCATTTAGGATGATGTTGGCCTTTGGCTGAGCATATATTGCTTTAACAATGTTGAGGTATGTTCCTACTATCCCTAGTTTCTCTAGTGTTTTGAACATGAAAAGGTGCTGTATTTTGTCAAATGCTTTCTCTGCATCAATTGATAGAATCATGTGATTCTTATCTTTAAGTCTATTGATGTGATGGATTACATGTATTGATTTCCATATGTTGAACCAACCTTCCATCCCTGGAATCATGGTGTACTATTTTTTTAATGTGCTTTTGTATGCGATTTGCCAAAATTTTATTGAGAATTTTTGCATCTATATTCATCAGGGATATTGGTCTGAAATTTTCCTTTTTTGATGTGTCTCTGTCTAGTTTTGGAATCAAGGTGATACTAGCCTCATAGAATGAGGTTGGAAGGGTTTCTTCTCTTTCTATTTCATGGAATAATTTGAGGAGTATTGGAGTTAGTTCTTCTTTGTAGGTCTTGTAGAACTCGGCTGAGAATCCATCTGGTCCGGGGCTTTTCTTGGTTGGAAGGCTCTTGATGGCCTCTTCTATTTCCTTGCATGTAATTGATCTGCTTAAGTCATGAATGTCCTCCTGGTTCAGTTTGGGTAGGTCATAAGTCTCAGGAATTGTCAGTGTCTTCAGGGTTTTCTAATTTACTGGAATATAAGTTTTCAAAATAGCTTCTGATTATCCTCTGTATTTCAGCAGGGTCTGTCGTGATATTTCCTTTTTCATCACAAATTTTGGTAATTTGGGTTTTTTCTCTCTCCTTCTTTTTGTTAGGGTGGCTAAGGGTTTGTCAATTTTGTTTAATTTTTTGAAGAACAAGCTTTTTGTTTTATTAATTTTTTGAATTGTTTCTTGTGTTTCAATTTTGTTGATTTCAGCTCTGATTCTAATTATTTCCTATATTCTACTTCTTTTGGTGTTGCTTTGTTCTTCTTTTTCTAGGGCTTTGAGTAGTAGTGTCAAGTCATTGATTTGTCGACTTTTACATCTTTGAATATATGAGCTTAGTGCAATGAACTTTCCTCTTAGCACTGCCTTCATAGTGTCCCAGAGATTTTGGTATGTTGTATCAGAGTTGTCATTTACCTCCAAGAATTTTTTTTATCTCTTCCCTGATGTCTTCTGTTACCCATGCATTGTTCAATAGCAAATTATTGAGTCTCCCGTTGTTGTAATGCCTTCTTTTTAAAAATCTGTCATTAATTTCTAGTTTCAGTCCATTATGATCAGATAGAATGCAGGGTAGTATCTTTATTTTTTTGTATTTACTGAGACTTGCTTTGTGACATAGCATATGATCTATTTTAGAGAGGGATCTCTGTGCTGCTGAGAAAAATGTGTATTTGCTTGTTGAAGGATGGAATGTTCTATATATATCCGTTAAGTCTAGACCATTGATTATTCTATTAAGTCTTATAGATTTTTTGTTTAGTTTTTGTTTGGAAGATCTGTCCAGTGGTGAGAGAGTTGTGTTAAAGTCACCCAACACTATTGTGTTGGGATCTACTTGGTTCTTGAATTTGAGAAGGGTTTCTTTGACGAATATGGCTGCCCCATTGTTTGGGGCATAGATATTTAAGATTGTTATGTCCTGTTGATGTATGATTCCCTTAAGCAGTATGAAATGACCTTATCCCTTTTCACTAACTTTGGTTTGAAGTCTACTTTATCTGAAATGAGGATGGAAACTCCTGCTTGTTTACATGGTCCATGTGAGTGAGAAATTTTTTTTCCATCCTTTCACCTTCAATCAGTGAGTATCTCTTTCTATGAGATGAGTCTCTTGGAGGCAGCATATTGTTGGGTCTTTTTGTTTTAATCCAATCTGCCAGTCTGTTTCTTTTGATTGCTGAGTTTAGGCCATTGACATTCAATGTTATTATGGAGATATGGTTTGTATTTCTAGACATTTTGGTTTATCTTAGTTTTTAACTTGATTGGTTTTCTCCATTGATTGGCCTTTAGTGTAGCTCCTCCCTCTGCAGGTTTTCATTGTTGATTTTATGTCTTCCTCATGGAATATCTTACCAAGAATATTCTGTAGTGTTGGCTTTCTTGCTGTGAATTCTCTTAATTTTTGTTTATCTTGGAAGGTTTTTATTTCATCATCAAACCTCAAACTTAATTTTGCTGGATATAAGATTCTTGGTTGGCATCCTCTGTCTTTTAGCACTTGTTGTATGCTTTGCCATAATCTTCTTGCTCTCAGGGTCTGGGTTGACAAGTCTGCAGTGATCTTAATAGGCTTCCCCCTATATGTAATCTGATTCCTTTCTTTTGTGGCTTTTAAGATTCTCTCCTTATTCTGAAAGTTAGGCATTTTCATTATGATGTGCCTTGGTGTAGGTCTGTTGTGATTTTGAACATTTGGTGTCCTGTAAGCCTCTTGAATTTGATTATCCAATTCATTCTTCATATTTGGAAAGTTTTCTGATATTATTTCATTGAATAGATTGCTCATTCATTTGGTTTGGAATTCTATGCCTTCCTCTATCCCAATAATTTGTAAGTTTGGTCTTTTAATGTTATCCCATAATTCTTGGATGTTCTGTTCATGGTTTCTTACCGTCTTCACTGTGTGGTCAACTCTATTCTCAAGGTTAAATATTTTGTCTTCAGTATCTGAGGTTCTGTCTTCCAAATGGTCTAATCTGTTGGTGATTCTTTCTATTGAGTTTTTAATTTGGTTTATAGTTTCTTTTATTTCAAGGATTTCCATTTGGTTCCTTTTCAGAATCTCTATCTCCTTATTGAAGTGATCTTTTACTTCCTGTATTTGCCTATGTATCTCTTTATCGAAATGATATTTTGCTGACTGGGCTTCCTCTCTTATATTATTCTTTAAGTCACTGAACATTTTAATTATGTACATCCTGAATTTCTGTTCTGTCATTTCTTTTACTGTACTGACCATGGATTCTAATAGTGTAGTATCTTGGTTTGTTTGAGTCACTTTCTTCCCTTGTTTTCTCATGATGTTTGTGTGTCTTTCCTTCTAGCTCTGCTGATCCAAGTTGTTACAGTTTTTGCTCCTATATGGGTATAGTTTCCCTGCAGGGTTTCATTATATCTCCTTTAAAAGCGAGACCGATATTGATTGATCTCAATACAAGCAATATATAATTTCAATCCAAATAGCTCCTAATAGCTCCAAAATACATTTATAATTTAGTCACAATATATAATAATTATGTGTTCCTTTACAATCTATTATGTAACCAATAACTTTGCATAAGGGTCTATAATTTCTGTTGGTGAGCAAGGGAAGCTTGAGGGTGGGGTGTAGGATAGAATGTCAGGGTAGTAGGAAGTGAGGATATGGTTATTAGATCTTAGAGAGTATAAAAAAGAGGAGTTGGCTATTACTAGAAAGAGTGACAGGGAGTTGGGGAAGACCAGTAAGGAGGAAGAAGAGTACAGTGAGGAGAGATGATAGCAAGAAAAATAAAACATATGCAAGTGGGAGTTAGAAGACTATATAATACCACTCTAGTATACAGTTCAGAAAGCCCAATCTACTATATCCCACTGTATAACAGATATTTGATGTCACAACTTTTGGGGATTAGAGGGTAGGAAAAGAGTGAGAGAGAAAAGAGGGAAGAAAAAATAAAGAAGGGAAAGAACAGAGCAGAGAAATAAAACAAAAGGATTAAACAATAAAACTATTAGGAGAAAAAGATAAAGGATAAAATAAAAAAAGAAGAATTAAAAAAAAGTAAATAGTCTCAATGTAAATAAACAGGTATGGTTCCTTTCACCTCCAGTAGGTGGCATTATCCGTTGCTTGTTGGATTTTCTCCACTGGTGTCCTGGGTGCTGGTCCCACAGCAGGGTGAGACTCTGAGCCGCTGGTGAAGTCGCTGTTCCATGGTGTGCTACACCGTGGCCAAAGTTTGCTCCCAGGTGCTGACCTACGCCACCTGGTGTAGGAAGTTCCACCGTGTTAGAAGGGGATCCACAAAGAACAATGGCCAGAGGTCTGCTCAGGAGATAGTCCATCCAAAGTGAAAAAAACAAAAACAAAAAACCAATCAGAAATACTTGAAATGAAGGAAACAATAAACCAAATAAAAAACTCAATAGAAAGCATCACCAGTAGACTCGACCACCTGGAAGACAGAACCTCAGATAATGAAGACAAGATATACAATCTTGAAAATAAACCTGACCATACAGTGAAGATAGTAAAAAGTCATGAACAGAACATACAAAAAATATGGTACAGCATCAAAAGACCAAATCTAAGATTTATTGGGGTAGAAGGCGGCACAGAATTTCAAACCAAAGGAATGCACAATCTCTTCAATGAAATAATGTCAGAAAACTTCTCAAATATGAAAAATGAAATGGAAAATCAAATACAAGAGGCTTACAGGACTCCAAACATACAAAATTTCAATAGATCTACACCAAGGCACATTTTAATGAAAATGCCCAACATACAGAATAAGGATAGAATTTTAAAGGCTACGCAAGAGAGGAACCAGATTACATACAAGGGGAGACCAACTCGTATCTCAGCAGATTTTTCAACCCAGACCCTAAAAGCCAGGAGATCATGAAATAGCATATTCCAAGCCCTGAAAGACAATGGATGCCAACCAAGAATCCTATATCCAGCAAAACTGAGCTTCAGATTTGATGACAAAATAAAAACCATCCATGATAAACAAAGGTTAAAAGAATTTACAGCAAGAAAGCCTGCACTACACAGCTTTCTTGGCAAAATATTCCACGAGGAGGAAATGATAACCAACAATGAAAATTTACAAAGAGAGGAACTACACTAAAGGAAAGACCATTCAAAAGAGAAAACAACTAAAGGTAAAAACCAAAAAACCCCCAAAATGACTGGAATTACAAATCATATCTCAAAAATAACCCTAAATGCACCAATTAAAAGACATAGACTGACAGACTGGATCAAAAAAAAAAAAAAAAAAAAAAAAAAAAAAAAAAAAAAAAAAAAAAAAAAAAAAAAAAAAAAAAAAAAAAAAAAAAAAAAGACCCAACAATATGCTGTCTTCAAGAGACTCATCTTACAGGAAAAGACATTCACAAACTGAAAGTGAAAGGGTGGGAAAAAACATATCACTCACATGGATCCTGCAAACGAGCAGGAGTTTCCATCCTCATATTGAATAAAGTGGATTTCAAAAAAGATGGTGAAAAGAGATAAAGAAGGTCATTTCATACTCCTTAAGGGAATAATACATCAACAAGACCTAACAATCATAAATATCTATGCCCCAAATGTTGGGGCTTCTATGTATGTCAAACAAATCCTTCTCAAATACAAGAATCAAAGAGACCACAACACAATAATACTTGGAGACTTTAACACAGCTCTCTCACCATTGGATAGATCTTCCAAACAAAAACTTAAAAAAGAAACCATAGACCTCAATAAAATTATCAATAATTTAGAATTGACAGACATATATAAAGTGAACGAGTGAATACAATTTTTTCTTAGCTGCACATGGATCCTTTTCCAAAACAGATCATATGTTATGTCACAAAGCCAGTCTTAGCAAATACAAAAAAATAGAGATTCTACCCTGCATCCTATCTAACCACAATGGAATAAAATTACAAATCAACAACAGATTAAAAAGCAGCAAATACTCCATCACCTGGAAACTAAATAATATGCTATTGAATGATGCATGGATAACAGAAGACATCAGGGAAGAGATAAAAAAATTCTTAGAGGCAAATGAAAACTCTGATACAGCATATTAAAATCTCTGGGATGCCATGAAGGCAGTGCTGAGAGAAAAGTTCATAGCACTAAATTCATTCATTAGTAGATTGAATGAATTTAATAATCTCCCATGCTCCTGGATAGGCAGAATCAATATTGTCAAAATGGCCATACTTCCCAAAGCACTATAAATAAATGAATTGACTCTTCATCTCAAAGCCTTAGAAAAGGAAGAACAAATTAACACCCAAAGAACTAGAAGACAGGAAATAATCAAAATCAGGGCTGAAATCAATGAAATTGAAACAAAACAAACAATTCAAAAAATTGACAAAAAGCTGGTTCTTTGAAAAAATAAACAAATTTGACAAATCCTTAGCCACCCTAACAAAAAGGAGGAGGGAGAAACCCAAATTACTAAAATTTGTGATGAAAAAGGAAATATCATGAGAGACACTACTGAAATACAGAGGATAATTAGAAACTATTTTGAAAATTTATACTCCAGTAAAATAGAAAACCCTGAAGACACTGACAAATTTCTAGAGGCATGTGACCTATCCAAATTGAACCAAGAGGTCATACACAAACAGATCAATTTCAAGCAAGGAAATAGAAGATGCCATCAAGAGCCTGTCAACCAAGAAAAGCCCTGGTCCAGATGGATTCTCACCTGAGTTCTACAAGATCTTCAAAGAAGAACTACTACCAATTCTCCTCAAACTATTTCATAAAATAGAAAGGAAGAAACCCTTCCAAACTCATTCTATGAGGCAAGTATCACCCTGATTCCAAAACCAGAGAGAGACACATCAAAGAAAGGAAACTTCAGACCACTATCCCTGATAAACATAGATGCAAAAATTCTCAATAAATTTCTGGCAAATCGCATACAAAAACATATCAAAAAAATAGTGCACCAAGATCAAGTGGGGTTTATTCCAGGGATGCAAGGTTGGTTCAACATACAGAAATCAATTAACGTAATACATCACATCAATAGACTTAAAGATAAGAATCATATGATTTTACCTATCAATGCAGAGAAGGCATTTGACAAAATACAACACCCTTTTATGCTCAAAATACTAGAAAAACTTGGGATAGTAGGAACATTCCTCAACTTTGTAAAAGCTATCTATGCTAAACCCAAGGCCAACATCATCCTAAATGGAGAAAAATTGGAATTATTCCCTCTGAAAATGGGAACTAGACAGGAATGCCCTCTCTCACCACTGCTATTCAACATAGTCCTTGAAACACTAGCCAGAGCAATTAGACAGACAAAAGAAATTAAAGGGATACGAATCGGAAAAGAAGAACTCAAACTATCATTATTTGTAGATGATATGATTCTATACTTAGAGGATCCAAAAAATTCTATCAGAAAACTTTTAGAATTAATAAATGATTTCAGCAAAGTAGCAGGATATAAAATCAACACCCACAAATCAATTGCATTTCTATACATCAGTGATAAACCCTCTGAAAGAGAAATTAGGAAAACTATCCCATTCACATTAGCCTCAAAAAAAAAAATTACCTGGCAATCAATTTAACAAAAGCGGTGAAAGACCTTTACAATGCAAACTACAAGACACTGAAGAAAGAAATTGAAGAAGACCTTAGAAAATGGAATAATCTCCCATGCTCCTGGATAGGCAGAATCAATATTGTCAAAATGGCCATACTTCCCAAAGCACTATATAGATTCAATGCAATTCCAATTAAAATCCCAACATCATTCCTTATAGAAATAGAAAAGGCAATCATGAAATTCATTTGGAAGAATAAGAGACCCAGAATAGCCAAAGCAATCCTTAGCAAGAAGAGTGAAGCAGGAGGCATCACAATACCAGACCTCAGATTGTACTACAAAGCTATAGTAACAAAAATGGCATGTTACTGGCACCAAAATAGACATGTAGACCAATGGTATAGAATAGAAGACTCAGAGATGAACCCACTTACATACAGTTACCTTATACTAGATAAAGGGCCAAACATGCACACTGGAGAAATGATAGCCTGTTCAACAAATGGTGATGGGAAAACTGTAAATCTATATGCAGCAAAATGAAACTAAACCCCTATCTCTCACCATGAACAAAATTCAACTCAAATTGGATCAAGGACCTGAGAATCAGACCAGAAATCCAATGCCAAATAGAAGAAAAAATAGGCCCAAATCTTCATCATGTCAGATTAGGACCATATTTCCTTAACAAGACTCCTATAGCACAAGAAGTAAAATCAAGAATCAACAAATGGGATGGATTCAAACTAAAAAGCTTCTTCTCAGCAAAAGAAATAATCAATGAACTGAACAGAGACCCGACATTCTGGGAACAGATCTTTGCCACACACACATCCGATAGAGCACTCATCTCCAGGATATATAAAGAACTCAGAAAGCTTAACACCAAAAAAACCCCAAACAACCCAATCAATAAATGAGTCAAAGAGCTTAACACAAACTTCAAAGAAGAAGATATACAATCCATCAACAGACATATGAAAAAATGTTCAACATCTCTAGCAATCAGAGAAATGTAAATCAAAACTACCCTAAGATTTCATCTCATGCCAGTCAGAATGGCAATTATCAAGAATACAAACAATAATAAGTGTTGGAAAGGTTGTGGCAAAAAAGGCACACTCATACATTGCTGGTGGAACTGCAAATTGGTACAACCAATTTGGAAAGCAGTATGGAGATTCTTTAGAAAACTTGGAATGGAACCACCATTTGAGCCTGCTATCCCACCCTTTGGTCTATACCCAGAATACTTAAAAACAGCAAACTACAGTGCTGCAGCCACTTCAATGTTTATAGCAGCTCAATTCACAATAGCTAAACTGTGGAACCAACCTAGATGCACTTTGATAGATAACTGGATAAAGAAACTTTGGTATGTATAAACAAGGGAATATTACTCAGCAATAAAAGAGAATAAAATTATGGCATTTGCAGGTAAATGGATGGAGTTGGAGAATATCATGCTAAGTGAAGTAAGCCAATCTCAGAAAACCAAATGCTGAATGTACTCGTTTATTCGTGGATGGTGATCCATAATGTGGGGAAGGACATGGGAACAATGATGGAACTGTGTTCACAGGGGTGTAAGGGGGGAGGGGGCACGAGGATAGTAAAGGTGGTGGAATATGATGGTCATCATAGCCCTAACTTTATGTATGACTGCATATATGTTGTGACTGTATACAACTTATAAGTAGAGAATTGATATGTTATCCTCTATGTATGTACAATGAATCAAATTGAACTCTGTTATCATGTAAGCCTAAATAGAACAAATAAATAAATTAAAAATGAAAAAATATTATGTGAGATTGTCACCATCATGTTTTGCTTACTAGAAATGTCACAAAATGTTTTTCAGAGAAAAGGAAAATCACGGAGTTCAGAATCTTGGATCTATATAAAGAAAGAGTATTTTTTAAAAAATAATTAATGAGTTAAAATAAAATACTTTATTTTTCTTAATTGTGTTAACAACTAATTTTTCAGAATTATAATAGTAATGATATATTGGTGGATTATAGCTTATGGATAGGTAAAACAAATTACAGAAATGTAATGAAACATGGAATGAAGGAATTTGGAATACTTAGTTATAAGACATCTATATTATTCATGAAAGTATAGAGTTATTTGAAAATTGACTAAAAGAGTTTAGATTATTTGCAAATGTATATTGTAAAGACACATGTGTATTATAAATGCAAATGTATAAAATTAAGAGCAACCAATATAATATTTAAAAAAAATATAATTGATATCCCAAGAACCGAAAAGAAATATAATCTTATAAAATATTTAGTTAAATCAGAGAAGACAGAAAAAGGTTTAAAACAAACTAAAGGAAACAATGAACAAATGTAATGAATAGGAAACAGTTGCAGATATGATACATATTAATCCATTTATATCAATAATCACTTTAAATGTGAGTGACCTAAATGTGGGAATTAAAATATAGAGGCTTTAGCAGGGCATGGTGACACAAGTCTGTAATCCCAGCACTTAGGGAGGCTGAGACAGGAGAATCGCGAGTTCAAAGCCAGCCTCAGCAATGGTGAGGTGCTAAGCAACTCAGTGAGACCCTGTCTCTATTAAAAAACACAAAATGGCTGCGGACATGTCTCAGGGGTCGAGTACCCCTGAGTTCAATCTCTAGTACCAAAAGAAAAAAAAAAAAAGAAAGAAAAAGATATATATATATATATAGATAGATAGATAGATATATAGATATATACCTATATCTATATCTCTCTATATATATATCTTTTATATATATATATATATATCTATATATAGACAGAGTGAGAGGGGGGCTTTGGGAGTAGATAAAAATAAAACATGTATGTTGTCACAAGACATGCAGTTTAAATTTAAAAAATAGTTAAAAGCAAAGGAACAGAGAAAGCTATGCCATGCTAATACAAAGTAAAAGAAAACTTGGGTAGCTAAATTAATTTTAGAATAGAGTTCAGAGTGAGGAAAATTATTAGAGATAAGTCCAAGTGCCACAAATTTGAAAGTAGGTTAGTTCTTCAAGAAGAGGAAAAAATCTTTCATGGGTATGACCTAACAACAGAGCATCAAATACATGAGGCTAATAAAACAGCAAGGATAAATAAATAAAACTGACATTTTAGGTGGAGATTTCAAAACCTGTCTATCAGTAATTTACAGACCCAACAGAATATCAGTAAGGATATAGTTAAACTGAAAAGCATCATCAATCAACTGGATTTTATTTATGTTTATATTTATTTTATTCAATAACAGAATGCACATTCTTCTCAAGCTCACATGGAACATTCCACAATATAGACCATATTTGGGACCATAATACATACCTTTACAAACTTAAAAGAAGAAAAATTATACTAAGTATGCTTTCAGACCACAGTGGTATTAAATTGTAGCTGAAAAAACAGAAAGATAGCTTGAAATTCCCCAAATATTTAAACAATACTTGCAAATAATACATGGGTCAGAGAATTCTCAAGAGAAATTTTAAAATATTTTGAGCAAAATTAAATGTAAAATTTTCACAATGCAGTGAAAGTAATGGTTAAAGGGAAATTAAAAGGATTGGATGCATATATCAGTAGAGAATGATCTGAAATCTATTATATAAGCTTTCTCCTATGGAAACAGAAAAGGAAGAACAAAATAAATCCAAGTGAACAGAAGAAAAGAAATCAAAATCAGAGGAGAAAGTAGTGGAGTTGAAAATGGGGATACAGAAAACAAAAACTCACTTTCTGAAAAAGATCAGTATAATTTATAAACCTGTGTTCTAAATATGCAAAGATATTTCAATATTCAAAATAAGTTTTAGCCTAGGCATGATGGTGCATGCCTATAATCCCAGGGAGTCTGAAACAGGAAGATTACAAATTCAAGACCAGCCTCAGAAACTTAGTGAAACCTTGTCACAAAATAAAAAATAAAAAGGGCTCAAGATGTAGCTCAGTGGTGGAGTGCCCATGGATAGGTTCAATACCCAGTACCAAAAAAAAAAAAAAAAAAAAAAAAGGTAAATTTTATAATTTGTCTCATTATCAGGTTAAGGAGGGAAAAAGTCACATGATCATATCAACAGATGTGAAAAAATAATTTGAAAAATATCCAACATTTTTCATGATGAAAATTCTTAGTGTTTTGGTTTGGATCTGGAATGTCCTCCAAAGGGTCTTGTGTTGAAGGCTTGGTTACCATCTCGTGGTGCTATTGGGAAAGGGTGGAAACTTTAGGAGTTAGAACCTAGTTGGAGGAAGTAAGTCATGACAAGTATGTCCTTGAAAGGTATATCTTGTTCCTGTTTTCTTTCTCTTTTTCTGTTTCCTGGCTGCAGTGAGGTAGGAGCTCTGCTCTACAACATGCTTCCTGTTGTGATGTTCTGTACTACTATAGTACAAAAACAACAGAGCCAACTGACCATGGATGGAAATCTCTGAAATTATAAGCCCAAATAAATCTTTATTCTTTTAAGTCTGTTTTCTCAAGTATTTTGTCCCATTGATAGAAAACTAATATACTCAGGAAACATGGACTAGAGGGGAACTTGCTCAACTTGATAAAGAACGTATATGAAAAGCAAACATACAATTGGCATCAGACTTAGTAGTAAGCAACATGATGCTTTCTCCCTAAAATTGAGAATAAAGCAATGTTTTAGATGTGATGAGTCCCCCAAAAGCTCATGTGTGAAACAATGAAAGAATATTCAGAGGTGAAATGATTGGGTTGTAAGAGTCTTAAACTAATCAGTGAATTAATCCCCTGATAGGGGTTAAATGAGTGGTAACTGAAGGTGGGTAGGTATGGCTGGAAAAGGTGGGTCATTGCGGGTGTGCCTTTAGGGTATATATTTGGTCAGATGAGCTTAGACTCTGCTTGTTGATCACCATGTGAGCTGCTTTCCTCTGCCATACTCTTCCACCATGATGTTCTGCCTCCCCTCAAGCCCTGAGGAATGAGGTCAGCTGTATATGAATTGAACCTCTGATAGCATGAGCTTGCAAATAAACTTTTTATCCTCTACAGTTGTTCTTGTCAGGTCTTTTAGTCACAGCAGTGAAAAAGCTATCTAAAACAGGCAAGGATGTCACTTTTACCCTTACTATTAATACTTGACTGGAAATTCTAGCTAATTTCATAAAACAAGAAAAGGAAATAAAAGTTATACATTTTTAGAAGGAGAAAAAAGTGTTTTAGCTTTCCAAGGACATAATTGTCTAGGTAGAAAATTCCTAAGAGTCAACAATAACTATAAAACCTAGACCTGAACATGATTATGCCAAGGTTGTAGGATATAAGTTTATATATAAAAGGTGACGGCTTTCCTATGTACCAGAAATTAGCAACTTGAATTTGAAAATGAAAACACAATATCATTTACATTAGCACTCAAAAAAGGGAATCAGTTAGGTATAAATCTAACAAAATATGTACAAAATCTATATAAGCAAAAGTACAAAACTGATGAAGGGAATCAAGAAGCACTAAATAAATGTAAAGCTTGTCTTTATTTATGTATAGAAAGACTCATTCTTTTAAGAGATTATTTTTTTCCCAACATGAGCTATGCATTCAATATAATAACAATCAAAATTCCAGAAAATTAGCTTGTGGATAACAACAAACTAATTCTAAGGTTTATATGAACAGACAAAAGGTCCATAACAGAGAACACAATACTGAAGGAAAAGAATGAAGTTGGAGAACCTTCCCTGCACATCTCAAGGCTTGCTGTAAAGATAGTCATGAAGAGAATATAAGGTTGATGAATGAATAAAAAGATAGATGAGTGGATCATAATAGAGAGCTCAGAAACTGATCCAAACCAACAGAATCAACTTATCTTTGACAATGAACTTCCATAAAGAAAGGATCATCTGTTCAAAGAAATGTACAAGAACAAATTGATAAAAACATACAGAAAATGAATCTAAGCACAGGTCTTCCACATTTTACAAAAATCATCTCAAAATAAATCACAGAACTAAATTTAAATGAAAAATTAAAACTTCCAAAAGATTACATAGAATAAGACTTCAATGACCTTGAGTTTTGCAATGAGTTTTTGTTTTCTTTGTTTTGTTTTTGGTTTTTGGTACTGGGTATTAAACCCAGAAGTGCTTAACCACTGAGCCATATCTTTTTATTTTGAGACAGTCTTACTATGTTGCTTAGGGCCTCACTAAGTTGCTGAGGCTGGCCTCAAAGTTGGATCATTCTGTTTCAGCCTCCTGAATGTTTG
This sequence comes from Geosciurus inauris, assembly GCA_004024805.1. NCBI lineage: Eukaryota > Metazoa > Chordata > Mammalia > Rodentia > Sciuridae > Geosciurus > Geosciurus inauris. The sequence goes on along the minus strand of PVHX01002655.1, from coordinate 13,294 downwards.
AGATTAAAAGGTGTGCACCATCATACCCTGCCTGAATTTTTATGTAGAATGTCAAGCTCATAACTCATGAAGGAAAAATGTAAGTTGGATTTCATCAAAATTAGAAACTTCTGCTCCATGAAAGACATCATTAAAATAACAAAAAGATTATCCACAGATTTTGAAAATATATTTGAAAAAACATATCTCTGATAGAGGATTATTATGCAAAATAGGCAAAGAATTCTTACAACACATCAATAAGAAATAAAACAGCCTAAATAAAAATTGGGCAGTTCTAAGCAGATACTTTGCCAAAGAAGATATACAAATTTAAAATAAGTACATAGAAAAGCTGTACAAGGAGTGATATAGTTGGATGATGTGATAGTTCCATTTTCAGCTTTTTGGGAAACTCCATATGATTTCCAAACTGGCTATACTAATTACATTCCCACCAACAGTGTATAAAGGTTCTTTTTTCCTAACATCCTTACCAGCATTTGTTGTTATCAGTATTCATGATTGCTATTCTAACTAGAGTGAGATAAAATCTCAGTGTAGTTTTGATATTTTTCCTTGATGGTTAAATAATTGAACATTTTTTTTCATAGAATTTTGGCCATTGGTATTTCTTCCTTTGAGAAATATTGGTTCGGTTTATTTGCTCATTCTTGATTGGGTTATTTGATTATTTAGTGTTGAGATTTTTGAGTTCTTTATATATTCTGGATATTAATCCTCTCCTTGGTATTTATCCAAAAAGAATTAAAATCAGCATACTTTAGAGATATGTACATACCCATCCTTATAACAGCACAATTCATATTAGCCAAGTTATGGAATAAGTTTAGGTGTCTGTTGATAGGTGAATGGATAAAAAAAATGTAATAAATTTGTATACATATATGCAGACATATATATATACACTATATATAATACATACACATATACATACATGTACATATATACAGAATGGAGTTTTAGTCAGTCATAAGGAAGAACAAAATTGTGTAATTTTCAGTAAAATGAATGGGACTGAAGGCCACAATTTCAAGCAAGACAAATCAAATTCTGGGAGAAAAGTATCATGTGTTTGTCCTCATATATGAAAGCTAAAGAGAAAATATGGAAAATTATGGACACCACAAAAAGCAGAATGGTGACCATTAGGGTAAAGAAAAGAAATTGGGAAGGGAGAAGGGAAGGGTGGGAGGTACTGAAAACAAAATTGATCAAAAATTTTTATATATGTGTGAATGTGTTACAATGAAACCCACCATTCTGTATAATTTAGATGAACCAACAAAAATGCACTACATCATTTACCACCATAGAAGTGCAAATTAAAACATGAATAAGATAACACTACATACCTGTTAGAATGGCTGTAATCCAAAACATTGACAGCACCAAATGCTGACAGGGATATGGAACAACAAACACTGTTAGTCATTGGTAGTAGGAAAGCAAATGGAATAGCCACTTTGGAAGACTATATGGCAAATTCTTGCAAAGCTAAAGATATACTACTGCAATTAGACACCTTGGTTGAAATGAGTTACCAAAATGAGTTAAAAACATTCCCACACACAAGAGAACATGAACATTAATAGCAGTTTAGGTTTATGATTAAAAAAAATATGAGAAGCAACCAAAATGTTCTTCTTTGGTAAAAGGATAAACTGTTTCATATCCATGAAATGGAAAACTATTCAGTGTAAAAACAAAATGAGTAATCAAACAAAAAGACATAGAGGAAACTTAAATTAATATTGCATAGAAATAAAAGAAGTAAGTCTGAAAACTGCATATCATATGATTCAAACTTTCAGATATTCCAGAAAAGAAAAACATAGAATCATTAAAAAGATTATTCTTTTCTAGGAATTGAAGAAGTAAGATGTAGAGAAGGGAAGAGTATTTGAAGTATAGAGGATTTTTAGGACAGTGAAACTATTTTATCAAATAAAGTAATGGTGGATACATGCCATTATTTACTTGTCAAAATCTAAGTAAATGTACAGCATAAAAATAAGTCCTAATATAGATAATGTATATCATTAAGAATGCATCAATATTAGTTCCTCAACTGTAAGAAATTAGTTGGACTCACACCAATGTATAATATTAATAACAGGGAAAATTGCATGGAGATAATTTGAGAATCTATGTACTTACTGCTCAATATTTATTTATTTATTTATTTATTTATTTATTTATTTATTTATTCTAATCAGGTATACATGACAGCAGAATGCCTTTTGATTCATTTTACACAAATAGAGCACAACTTTTCATTTCTCTGGTAGTACACGATGTATTGATTTTTATATAAGTATAAAACTGTTCTAAAAAATAAAGTCCTTTATCAGATATTTGTTGTAAATATTTGTTTCAAGCCTGTGACTTTTTTCTATTCCTGTTACAGTGTCTATTGCAGAACAGAAATTTTTAATTTTAATAAGGTCCAGCTTATCAACTCTTTCTTTCAAGAATTCTTTTGGTGCTATATCTTAAATGTTATTACCAACCCAAGGTCCCCATGATTTTATTCTTTGTTAAAAGTATAAACCTTTATGTTATCTTCTATGAGATTTACAATTTTGCATTAGGTATTTGATCTATTTGTGTCAAGTTTTGTAAAGAGTATAATGTGCGTCTAGATTTATGTTTTACATTTAAAGGTCCAATTGTTGCAGCTCCATTTACTGAGAAAATTAAATCTGCCCCATTGTCATTTCTTTGCTGCCCTGTCAGTGACCATTTGACTATTTATGAGCACCAATTTCTGGACTCTGTTGTGTTGTATTGATCTGACTATTTTACCGATACTATACTGTCTTGATTATCATAGCTTTATAATAATACTTGAAATCAGGTAGTATCAGTCTTCTGACTTTGTTCTTCTATAGTGTGGTTGGATCTTTTGGTTCTCCATATAACCTTTAGCATCAGCTAATTGAGGTTTACAAAATAATTTGTTAGGATTTCAGTTGAGATTTTACTGAATCTATAGATCAGTATTGGAAGAACTGACACATTAAAAATATTGAGTCTTTCTATCCACAAACAGAATATTTTTGGTTTTTTCTACTTTGATTTTTTAATTAGAGTTTGGCAGTTTCACTCCTATTAATTTTGTACATTTTTATTAAATTTATACCAAAGTATTTGATTTTTTTGAGTGCTAATATGAATGGCATCATGTTTTCAGTTTCAAATTCCATTTGTTCATTATCAGACATTGAAAGTTATTGAATTTTTATACTAATCTTATGTTTTACAACTTTTCAATAATAACTAAAATATTTATTAAAATCTCTAACAGAAAACAATTGACAGGATTAAAAATTAGGCCAAAGGCTTCCACAAAATGATATCCAGATGGAAAATTAACATTATCCTCATGTATCAGAGGGTTGCATATTAAAACAAAAATAAGAGATACCACACAACTGTTATAATGGCCTAAATACATCACACAGACAACATCAAATGTGAGTGAGGATGTGGAGCAAAAGGGACTCTTATTAATTGCTGGTGGGACTGCAAAATGACATGATCACATTGGAAGGCTGTTTGAGAGTTTCTTAAAAAAACTAAACATATTCTCATATAATCCAGCAATCGTTCTCTTTGGTGTTTGCCTAAAAAGGTTAAAAAGGTATGCCCATAAAAAACCCTCCACATAATCATATTTATAACAACTTTATTCATAATTTCCTCAACTTGGAAGCAAACAAAATATCCTACAGGAGGTGAATGGATAAAGAAACTCTAATAATCCAACAGTAGAAAACTATTCAACACCAAAAAGAAATAAATGATTTACCAAGTTATGAGAAGTCACACAGAAAACTTAAATGTATGTTAGTAAGAGGGAAATAAAAGTAATTTGAAAATACTATATAATGTATAATTCCAACATATGAAATTATTAAAAAAAGTGAAACTATGGAAGTATAAAAAGGATCAGTGCTTTCCCAGGGTTAGGAAGAAAGGGTGGATGAATAGGTAATGCACAAAGGTTATCTAGGGCAATGACATTCAATGACACTAGTCTGCACACTGTTGGATACATGTGATTAAAATTTTGTTCAAACTCAAACAATATACAATACCACTAATGAACTCAAATGTAAAGAATGGACTTTGGGTGGTAATTATTCATCACTGAAGGTTCATCAGTTGTAACAAATGTACCTTGGTGGTGGGATCTTGATTGTGAGGTAGATAATGCATGGGTTGAAGCAGGGATGATATGGGAAAGCACTGGATGTCATTTCAAATTTGTGAGCCAAAATCTATGCAAGAAAATAAACTTTAATTTAAAAATTGAGAAAAATTGATTTATATTAAGTAGAAATTTATGTTCATAAGAACTTGTAATAAGCTCAAAGAAATATAAAAATTGCTATATTTTAATCCAGACCTCATAGAGTGAAAAAAAATCACCAAATTGTTGACCTACAAATTTCTTCTTTCCCTTTAACTTGCAGATAAAATTCAAATTTTATGGATGATGAAAATTGACATTACTATTTTGTAGGATCTTAAGACATGCATATTTTTATCTTATACAAGTATTTCTTATAAAATACTACAATACCCTTCTGTACTTGTATATTATGTATCTTTATCTTGAAAATTTTTATTACACAGTAACAAGTATGCTTTAAATATATATGTTTTGCAGGTGGGGTTAGAATTACTGTCTTGTTTTTTAGAGGGGATTGGCAAGCCCTCTTCCTGACATGCTAATGTAATATGTACAGTGGTGGAGCCAATGAAGCATTTGGATTCTATTCAATTGGTATGGATATTTGAATCTGTCAAGTAACTTCATGAATAACTATTGCTATGTCAGTTTGGCAAAGTGGTATTAATAAATAATTATTAGAAATTCATGGCATAACAGTTATAATCCTATAATAACAGTCCTGAACAAATCAGCCAATTCTACTTCTTCATTTATTGCAATTCTGGTATGACTTAATTGCAAACAGTTTTAAAGCAAACATTAACAATTTTAAAATATCTCCTTTCCTTCTTATGCACCCTCTTCCTTTTCTTACATTTATATTTATTTCTTTCCCATTGCAATACTAATTTATTTCATTTCATTATTGGACAATAGTCTTCTGTGTCCTAGTAAAAAGGAGAAAATTCCAATGTTTATCAAGGTATGTGTCATTTCTATAGGGATGCTGCAGAGAATTTGCCTGGCACACAATGTAGTTTTTACAAAATATTTCACATGTGGTGGCTTTAATTATGTGTACATCAGAAAAGCACAAGAAGTAAGTGCTAGTGGCTAGGATGCAGAATTTTTTAATTAAAAAGAAGATACTGTAATTGCATTAATTAAAACAGGATTCTACTTCAACTCTAAGGTGTGATAATTATTACTATTTAAAATGATGTATTAGTACTATGTTTGTAACATAGTTTTGCTAACAGTTGAGTGATATTGCATCCATAAAATAGAATAGAGCAAATCAGCAGCAATTTACTGACTGGCACTGCAGTCACCAGCAAGGGTTAATGGCTTTGTCCCAAGTGCCTGATTGCTTCTCATGAAGTTTAAAACTTCAAGAATGAGTTAGACTCATTATCTATTACATCTACGTGATAGTTTCTAATCAACATCATAAGATTCATGGTGACCCTGCCCAAGCATTTTTACAAATTGAATGAAAATTTATAGAAAGTGCATGTATTAGGAGTATATAAACATTTGTTAGGTATATATAAACATATAAACTTCTACAGCCACCACTCTAAGGTAAACATTTATATCATCTAGTTCACTGGGGTTCTATCCCATATAATTTCTACTCCTAACTTGGAGGCAATTATTATTCTATTTTTTATCACCAAAGATATTTTTGCCTGTCCTTGAACTTTATAAAAATGAAATCAAATGGCACATATATTTTGGAGGGCGAGGGGAGTAATTTCTCTTTTGCCACATAATCTTTTTAAAAATACATGCATGATTCTGTATATGTCAGAAGTAGGTTGTAATTGCTCAAAGTTTTCCAATGTATGACTGCACTTTAAATTTTTTATTCTTCTATGACAGATATTAGGATTTTTTCTAATTTCCCATTATTATGAATAAAACTATTTTCTAAACATGGTTTTTAAGTTTCTTTGTGAACACATGGTTTCACTTGTCTTGGTTAGTTATTTAGGAGTAGAATTTGAGTAATGAAGTATGTATTTGTTTAACTATATAAGAAACTACCAGTTTAGAATATCATGCTTAGTGAAATAAACCAATCCCCAAAACCAAAGGTTAAATATTCTCTCTGGTATGTGGATGCTACCCACAACAAGGGAGGGTGGTGAGAGGAAGAATAGAAGTCCATTGGATTAGACAAAGGGGAACAAAGGGAAGGGAGGGAGGAGAGGAATAGGACGGACCATAGAATTAATCGGACATAACTTTCCTAGCCTCCTATTTGAATACACAACCAGGGTAACTCTGTGTCATGTACAACTACAAGAATAGGATCCTAATTAGAATAAGTTATACTCTATGTATGTATAATTTGCCAAAATACATTCTACCATTATGCATAACTAAAAAGAACAAAAAGAAAGAAAGAAAGAAAGAAAGAAAGCACCAGTTTGAACATTCTCAGCATAAGGAAATGAGACTTCTAGTTGCATCACATTCTTACCAACATCAAGTTTGTTGGCTTTTGTTGTTGTTCATTTTGGCCAATTTGTGTTTCATTTTGGTTTTAACTAATGACAACTAATTATGTTGAGCATCTTTTTAATTGGCTGAGGCCATTCATATATATATTTTAGTAGTGCTTATTAAAGATCAGCCTTCTGTTTTCTAACTGGTAGATTGCCTTCTTATAATTGATTTTTAAAGTTTATTACGGACACAGACCTTTATCAGGTTTATATTTTACAAATGATTTTTTTCTCATAATAGTGAACTTTTTAAAATTTATTTATTTTTTAATTTAATTATTTTATTTAAATGCATTTCAAGTCATAGTACATAAACAGAGCTCAGTTTTTCCATTTCTCTGGTTGCAAACCAGATAGAGTCACACCATTTGTGTCTTCGTGCATGCATCAGGGGTGGTAATGACTCTCTCAATCAACCATCATTACTATATCCATTCCCCTTTCCTTCCTCCCACCTCCCCCCTGCTGCATCCAGAGTTCCTGCATTTCTCCTGTTTCCGTTCCCACCCCCCTTATGTATCCTCATCCACTAATCAGAGAGAACATTCGGCATTTGGTTTTTTGGGATTGGCTTACTTCACTAAGCATAATGTTCTCCAATTCCATCCATTTGCCTGCAAATGCCATAATTTTATTTTCTTTTATTGCTGAATAATATTCCATTGTGTAGATGTACCACAGTTTCTTTATCCATTCATCTATTGAAGGGCATCTGGGTTGCTTCCACAGTTTTGTAATTGTGAATTCTGCTGCTATAAACATTGAGGTGAATGCTTTATTGTAGTGTGCTGTTTTTAAATCTTTAGGGTATAGGCCAAGGAGTGGGATAGCTGGATCCAATGGTGGTTCCATTCCAAGTTTTTTAAGAAATCTCCAAACTGCTTTCTAGATTGGTGGCACCAACATTGCAGTCCCACCAGCAATGTTTGAGTATACCTTTTTCACCGCATCTTCGCCAGCACTTATTGTTGCTGGTATTTTGGATAGCTGCCATTCTGACTGGTGTGAGATGAAATCTGAGCATAGTTTTGATTTGCATTTCTCTAATAGCTAGAGATGATGAACATTTCTTCATATATATATTTATTGATTGTATATCTTCTTCTGAGAGGTTTCTATTCAGCTCCTTAGCCCATTTATTGATTGAGTTGTTTATTTTTTTGGTATTAAGTGTTTTGAGTTCTTTATATACCCTGGAGATCAGTGCTCTATCTGATGTGCGTGTGGCAAAAATTTGCTCCCAGAATGTAGGCTCTCTGTTCACCTCATTGATAATTTCTTTTGCTGAGAAGAAGCTTTTTAGTTTAAGTCCATCCCATTTATTGATTCTTGCTTTTATTTCTTGTGCTATAGGAGTCTTGTTAAGGAATTTGGGGCCTAATCCCTTGTGATGAAGATTTGGACCTACTTTCTCCTCAATTAGACACAGGGTCTCTGGTCTAATTCCTAAGTCTTTGATCCACTTTGAGTTGAGTTTTGTGCATGGTGAGAGATAGGGGTTAAGTTTCATTTTGCTGCAAATGGATTTCCAGTTTTCCCAGCACCATTTGTTGAAGAGGCTATCTTTTCTCCAATGAATGTTTTTGGCACCTTTGTCTAGTATGAGATAGTTGTATTTATGTGCATTACTCTCTGTGTCCTCTATTCTGTACCATTGGTCTACATGTCTATTTTGGTGACAATACCATGCTGTTTTTGTTACTATTGCTTTGTAGTAAAGTTTAAGGTCTGGTATTGTTATTCCTCCTTGCTTCACTCTCCTTGCTGAGGATAGCTTTGGCTATTCTGGGTCTCTTGTTTTTCCAAATGAATTTTATAATTGCCTTTTCTATTTCTATAAGAAAGGCCTTTGGGATTTTAATTGGGATTGCATTGAATCTGTATAGTGCTTTGGGTAGTATGGCCATTTTAATAATATTGATTCTGCCTATCCAGGAACATGGGAGGTCTTTCTATCTTCTAAAATCTTCTTCAATTTCTTTCTTTAGTGTCTTGTAATTTTCATTGTAGAGGTCTTTCACCTCTCTTGTTAGGTTGATTCCCAGGTATTTTATTTTTTTTGGAGGCTATTGCGAATGGAGTGGTTTTTCTGAATTCTTTTGCAGAGGACTCATTGCTGATGCATAGAAATACACTTGATTTATGGACATTTATTTTATATTCTGCAACTTTGCTGAATTCATTTATCAGTTCTAGAATTTTTCTGGTGGAACTTTTTGTATCCTCTAAGTATAGGATCATGTCATCTGCAAATAATGATGGTTTGAGTTCTTCGTTTCCTATTCGTATCCTTTTAATTTCCTTCGTCTGTCTGATTGCTCTGGCTAGAGTTTCAAGGACTATATTGAATAAGAGTGGTGAGAGAGGGCATCCCTGTCTTGTTCCAGTTTTTAGAGGGAATGCTTCCAATTATTCTCCATTTAGGATGATGTTGGCCTTTGGCTGAGCATATATTGCTTTAACAATGTTGAGGTATGTTCCTACTATCCCTAGTTTCTCTAGTGTTTTGAACATGAAAGGGTGCTGTATTTTGCCGAATGCTTTCTCTGCATCAATTGATAGAATCATGTGATTCTTATCTTTAAGTCTATTGATGTCATGGATTACATGTATTGATTTCCATTTGTTGAACCAACCTTGCATCCCTGGAATGAACCCCACTTGATCATGGTGTACTATTTTTTTAATGTGCTTTTGTATGCGATTTGCCAAAATTTTATTGAGAATTTTTGCATCTATATTCATCAGGGATATTGGTCTGAAATTTTCCTTTTTTGATGTGTCTCTGTCTGGTTTTGGAATCAAGGTGATACCAGCCTCATAGAATGAGTTTGGTAGGATTCCTTCTCTTTCTATTTCGTGGAATAATTTGAGGAGTATTGGAGTTAGTTCTTCTTTGTAGGTCTTGTAGAACTCGGCTGAGAATCATCTGGTTCAGGGCTTTTCTTGGTTGGAAGGCTCTTGATGGCCTCTTCTATTTCCTTGCATGTAATTGATCTGTTTAACTCATGAATGACCTCCTGGTTCAGTTTGGGTAGGTCTTATGTGTCTAGGAATTTGCCAGTGTCTTCAGGGTTTTCTAATTTACTGGAATATAAGTTTTCAAAATAGTTTCTGATTATCCTCTGTATTTCAGCAGGGTCTGTCGTGATATTTCCTTTTTCATCACAAATTTTGGTAATTTGGGTTGTTTCTCTCTCCTTTTTGTTAGGGTGGCTAAGGGTTTGTCGATTTTATTTATTTTTTCAAAGAAGCAGCTTTTTGTTTTATCAATTTTTTGGATTGTTTCTTGAGTTTCAATTTCATTAATTTCAGCTCTAATTCTAATTATTTCCTGTATTCTACTTCTTTTGGTGTTGCTTTGTTCTTTTTCTAGGGCTTTGTGTTGTAGTGTTAACTCATTGATTTGCTGATTTTTAGCTCTTGAATATATGAGCTTAGTGCAATGAACTTTCCTCTTAGCACTGCCTTCATAGTGTCCCAGAGATTTTGGTATGTTGTATCAGAGTTCTCATTTACCTCTAAGAATTTTTCAATCTCTTCCTTGATGTCTTCCGCTACCCATGCATTGTTCAATAGCAAATTATTGAGTCTCCAGGTGTTAGAGTGGCTTCTTTTTTTAAAGCTATCATTGATTTCAAGTTTCAGTCCATTATGGTCAGATAGAATGCAGGGTAGTATATCTGTTATTTTTTATTTACTAAGACTTGCTTTGTGGCATAGAATATGATCTATTTTGGAGAAGGAACCATGCGCTGCTGAGAAAAATGTGTATTTGCTTGTTGAAGGATGGAATATTCTATATATATGTATCAGTTAAGTCTAGATCATTGATTGTTCTATTAAGTCTTGTAGATTCTTTGTTTAGTTTTTGTTTAGAAAATCTGTCCAGTGGTGAGAGAGTTGTGTTAAAGTCCCCCAGCACTATTGTGTTGGGATCTATTTGGTTTTTGAATTTGAGAAGGGTTTGTTTGACGAACATGGCTGCCCCATTGTTTGGGGCATAGATATTTAAGATTGTTATGTCTTGTTGATGTATGATTCCCTTAAGCAGTATGAAATGACCTTCTTTATCCTTTTTCACTAATTTTGGTTTGAAGTCTACTTTATCTGAGACGAGGATGGAAACTCCTGGTTGTTTACACGGTCCATATGATTGCTAAATTTTTTTCTATCCTTTCACCTTCAATCTGTGAGAATATCTTTCCATGAGATGAGTCTCTTGGAGGCAGCATATTGTTGTGTCTGTTTTTTAAATCCAATCTGCCAGTCTGTGTCTCTTTATTGCTGAGCTTAGGCCATTGACATTCAATGTTACTATGGATATATAGTTTGTATTTCCAGACATTTTGGTTTATTCTTGGTTTTTAACTTGACTTGGTTTCTCTTTTGATTAGACTTTAGTATAGCTCCTCCCTCTGTAGGTTTTCATTGTTGTTTAGCATTTCCTCCTCATGGAATATCTTACCAAGAATGTTCTGTAGTGCTGGCTTTCTTGCTATGAATTCTTTTAATTTTTGTTTATATGGAAGGTTTTTATTTCATCATCAAATCTAAAACTTAATTTGCTGGATATAAGATTCTTGGTTGGCGTCCTCTGTCTTTTAGCGCTTGGTATGGGCTTTGCCATGATCTTCTTGCTTTCAGGGTCTGGGTTGTAAAGTCTGCAGTGATCCTAATTGGCTTTCCCCTATATGTAATCTGTTTCCTTTCTCTAGTGGCTTTTAGAATTCTCGCCTTGATCTGAATGTTAGGCATTTTCATTATGATGTATCTTGGTGTAGGTCTGTTGTGATTTTGAACATTTGGTGTCCTGTATGCCTCTTGAATTTGATTATCCAATTCATTCTTCATATTTGGAAAGTCTTCTGATATTATTTCATTGAATAGGTTGTTCATTCCTTTGGTTTGGAATTCTATGCCTTCCTCTATCCTAAAATTCTTAAGTTTGATTTTTTAATGTGATCCCATAGATCTTGGATGTTTTGTTCATGGTTTCTTACCATCTTCACTGTGTGGTCAACTCTGTTCTCAAGGTTAAATATTTTATCTTCATTGTCTGAGGTTCTGTCTTTCAAATGGTCTAATCTGTTGGTGATGCTCTCCATTGAGTTTTTGATTAGGTTTATTGTTTCTTTCATTTCAAGGATTTCTATTTGGTTCCTTTTCAGATTTTCTATCTCCTTATTGAAGTGACCTTTTACTTCCTGTATTTGCCTATGCATCTCTTTATCAAAGTGATCTTTTACTTCCTGTATTTGCCTGTGTATCTCTTTATCGAAATGGTCCTTTGCTGACTGGGCTTGCTCTCTTATATCATTCTTTAAGTCACAGAACATTTTAATTATGTACATTCTGAATTCATGTTCTGTCATTTCTTCTGCTGTACTGACCATGGATTCTAATATTGAAGAATCTTGGTTTGTTTGAATCATTTTCTTCCCTTATTTTTTCATGATGTTTGTGTGTCTTTCCTTCTCTGCTGATCCAAGTTGTTAACAGTTTTTACACCTATATGTGTATAGATTCCCTGCAGGGTTTCAATACCACTCTTTTATAGGGAGGATCAATATTGGTTGATTGCAATACAAGGAATATACAGATTCAAACCAAGTAGCTCCTAACAGCTCCCAAATACATTTACAGATTAGTCATGATATACAGCAATTATGAGTTCTTTTACAATCTACTATATAGCCAATAAATTTGCACAAGGGTCTATAGTTCCTATTGGTGGGCTAGGGACAGTGGAGGGTGGGGTGTAGGATAGAGTATTGGGGCAGTAGGAAGAGAGGAAACAATTATTAGATCTTAGAAAGCATGAAAAAGGAATCCAAGAGAGGCTGGCTATTACTAGAGAGGGCGACAGTGAGTTGGGGAGGACCAGCAGGGAGGAAGAGATGAAGGGTACATCAAGAAATGATAGCAAGAAAAATAAAACATATGTAAGTGGGAGAAACATGACTATCTAGTACCCCTCCAGTATTCGGTTCAGAAATCCTAATCTACTATATCCCACTGTAAAACAAATCTTTGGATTCACAGCTGTTGGGGATTAGAGGGTAGGAGAAGAGTGGGAGTGAAAAGAGGGGAGGATAGAGAAAGAAAGGAAAGAACAGAGAAATAAAGCAAAAAATTAAGCAATAGAAATATTAGGAGAAAAAGATAAAGGATAAAATGAAAAATGAGAATAGAAGAAAGTAGAAGAAAAAAAGAGATGAAGGAAGAAGAGAAAAAATCAAAAAACAAGAAAGAAACAAACGAACAAACAAAATAAAAAACCAAAGAGTCTCAATGTGAATAGACAGGTATGTTTCCTTTCACCTCCAGTAGGTGGCATTGTTCGTTGCTTGCTGGGCTTCCTCCGCTGGTGTCTTTGGTTTGGGTTTCACAACCTGGTGAAGTTCTGGGTAGCTGGCGAAGCCATGCGTCAAAGATTATATGGAGTTGCTGTCCAATGTCCCCCTTAGACTAGGCTCTCCAGAGGCTCGGGGTAGCAGTCTGTGATCTCCTGTTGTCTGGGTCCCCGTGGAAGTTCCTTTTAGTAGATCTGTGCCCTCCGCTGCTTTTGCCGGCACTCTGGAATGGAACTGAGGTG